>VUQK01004437.1:21714-35928 GCA_015106715.1 Bujurquina vittata | reverse complement strand
CTAACTATTACAGTACAGCATGTAGTTAAATATAGATTGTCCTAAAAATCATGTTGAACACACATACACATGCACACACATTTGTAAGACTATATAAGCCAGAACATTCTTTTCCTTGCCTTAATACAGTCTTCCCTGAACCTACAGCAACTATAAGCCTAGTTTGAACCTCGCCTTTAAAGCCAAGCCTCCAAACAGTGCTTTTAAAGTGTATTAAAATAGGGGTGGCCTCTCAAAATTTCACACATCTCAAACATTGACCTAAAATGGAATACACAGAGTTATAATACATTTCAGCACCGTTGTTTTTATACAATATATTGCAGTTAATTAATGATGCATTAAAATAATTAACAAAATGTGGTATTAATGTCCATTGAGTTCAACTATAGAATTTGATTCTTTTACAGAAAAGCACACAGAAGCATAATTGTTCTATACAGCCATGTCAGAGATATCTGAAATGAGTCTGACATTTAGGATTCACCCTTTGATTCTTTTACACCCAGCCCTGAGAGAGAACTGTGTGACATAAGGGGGCGTGAAGACTGCAAATACATAGGGGAACAAAGTTCCAAACAATCTGATACAAGTCATCAGCACTCTACATTGTCATACAGAGCCTGGCTGCAGGAAGTCATGACACAGAGACAGGTTCTCTCTCTAAAGGTCTGAGCGTTTATTCCCTTCCTAGTATAGCCATTTGGGTTACTGAATAAATCACCTCTAAGTCGCCTTAAGTCCAAATCCTCATGAGCTTTGAATGGCGTCTAGCACTAGGACTGTGGGATTGGTGAAAATTGAATTTTAGTTCTGCAGATTTACTTATTGTTGGGGGTAATCATTCATGGATTTGGTTTGGTCTCAGTTGCTTTTTTATTTGCAGTGGAGATAGAGGGATTTAATATATGCATGCCATTAGAGGGTTATAATGGGCCACTGAAGGCAGGTTTCGCAAATTGGATATGACTTGTATTATACTTCTGAAGCAGTTCAATTCATGTAATAAGTACTAAGGATGATCGCCAGTGGTATCCATTTGATGTGAATAATTCCAAGGGTCATTTGTTTATTCAGTAAATTTTAAAAATGAGCCTTGAAGAATTGGGCAAAATAAAAATAAAAAAAATTAGTCTGCTGAAATAGTATTGGAAAATATTTGGAATTAATCTGATGATCAATTAATAACATAAAATTAGGATGTATCATATCATTAAGTGCCTGAACAGCAAAGTGTGCACTGATGGCATGCCTTTCTATGCCCTACAGTCCAGAGTCACAAAGAACGCAAATTACTATTAGCATAATAATTCAGAGAACTGTCATACGGGAGACATAGGGTATGTGTTGGCAGTCTATTGGCTAGTGTGTGCCTATTGGAGAGGCCTTTAAACTGACTGGGGCAGGGCAGCCATCAATAATTCAATGGGCGTGCCAGCGCAAAGGTAAACAATGGCTGTAATTAGGGGAGGTCTGCACTGTGGACAGGGAGATTAATGAAAGGGCAGTCATTTCCACTGGTGCCCAGAGACAACAGGTCTTTCACAGTGACGAAAGGGCTGCCAAACTAAGCAGTGGTTTTGTTTTTTTGTGTGTGTGTGTGTGTATGTGTGTGTGTGTGTGTGTGTGTGAGAGAGAGAGAGAGAGAGAGAGTACCTGAATATCTGCATGCATGTATTATTTGCTTTCTGCTGGATGAACGTAAGATCTACCATACAGTGTATGCGTATAGCAGTCTACACGAAGATTCCGTCGGTTATGTTTAGGGGATAGTGCATAAAAAGGTCAGTTTGTTTACTTGCATAATTAACAAGAAAATATGAGAACACAGATACCTTTTCTTTGTATCAACATAAGTCTATCAATCCCTGGAATGTTGCTGGCTTCCACAACATAAATCTCTATATCAACATTCATAAGTTAGCATAAAAATCTACCCTCTAGTCTCCCATTTCAATACACTTGTACATTCTTTTGTTTACATCCTCTGTCAGTCAGCAGCACTGCAACAAGAGACAACACAATTTGTTGTTGGAGCTGAGGTGGTTGTAAATTCAGCACCAAGGACAGTGACATTGACAGCCTTTCACCTTAGCCTGTATCTTGAACAATGGAACTGAAAAAAACAATGACAATTAATAATAATAATAATAATAATAATAATAATAATAATAATAATAATAATAATAATAATAATAATAATAATAGTGCTTTTGCCACTGTAAACATATTTTTTGTATTTATGTAATTCAAATTTTTAAACCTGTTTAAACAAAATATACATGTAAGGGGCATATTTACCTTGACAGTTGGGACATTGTCAAATAGCATAATAAATGCTTTAAATGGAGACTATGGGCTATGCAAGATTTAAGCATTATTATCATGCCCACACAACCACCTGGAAGACACGACAAACTCTACAGAGAAAAGGTCACAGTCAGCCAGCTGGGTCGACCCAGCAAGCCTATTGGTATGTGGGAACACTGCTAACTATTGCACTGCACTGCGGTGCCACCTGGCTTGCCTATATATTTATTTATTTTCATCCACAAAATTCCCAGTTGCAAGCAGTTTCAGTTGCAAGATAGTTAAAGGTTCTCTTGATTGTACCACCCATTTCGAAAAACAGAGAACAATACTCTGGGATTTAAATCTGGGCTTTTTTTTTTTGATTGGGCTTTTTCAAAACCATCAATTTATTCTTTTTGAGCCGTGCCTCAATGGATTTGTTAGTCATCTTATCATTATTCTGCTGAAAGATCAATATTTCGTTCAACTTTTTAGAAACATACCCTATCATTATCTCAAGGCAGCCTTTCATATAATTCACATTTCATAGCTGAATCAGTGACTGCGGGCTGTCTAGTCCCTTAGGCAGCAAAGCAACATAGGCATAAGGACATAAACTACAGCATGAGCTCCAGCACCTGCAGATCCTGTGATGACATTTCAATGTTCATAGAGAAACATTTTTTTTATTGAAAAAGTTACAATTGGATTGAATTTACTGGGGCTGCCAATCCTGGGAAAAATGGCAGAGATTTAGATCGAAGCCATTTGTAGATGATTTTCCTTACAGATTTATTTCAAATGATTTTGAGATCTTTTACGATTCTTTGTAGAAGTCAAAGGCCTTATGTTTCTTCAAAGGCCCCGAGATCCTTTGCATGCTAAATGTGGGATTGTCAGTTTTCTGTGTTTGTTTGTTGTCATTACCTCTAAGCACTGATTCAAAGAATATCAAACATTTGTCCAAATATGTGAAAAATATGTTAAAAAGACAACAATTTCATGCACTCACTCATAATGATGTAGGATCAGTTACATTCCACATACAAACTGACATATGTTTTGTGTTGTTCTTCCAGCATATTATAGTGTCTGCAGTTATTTCGTGACAGAGATAATTTTATTTACCTACATGTCTATGACATCAGCAGCAATGGAGAAATAGTAATTTTCTACAGTAATAGTAAAAGTTTCATTTCTGCCAACAGGTTCCATTCACCACTTCTTCAGTCTTCAGTTACTTATAATGTGTTTGACTGAGACCATTTAAATGCATTATGCTCTCCTCATAATCACGTGACTCCTTTAAAAAAAAACAAGTCAACCCAAGAGCTTTTATATTTCTTCATAATGCAATCTGTTCCAATTTCATCACCTGCAAACTTCAGTTAAGCTAAGTTTTTGGCACTTACGTAATGTTTTTCTCTCCACCTAACTACGGTTCTTCACACATTTTACCTCTGCTACGATATTGGTATCCATATTTTGGTTTAATTCCATAGGTTTGTTACACTGATGACCACACACAAAGCTCTTACATGACAAACACATTGAAAAAGGATCTACATAATAAATCTTTTAAACGTTTGCAAAGCTGTTCTTATCTCTGCAACATTGCCCCCATGACAAAAGAGAAATAAAAGGGCTGTTTAATTCAAACAGCCTCTTGCTCTTGTTTGGTGTGCTAATTCAGTCAGAAAGAACATCTTCCATCTGACCTTGCCTCTTCACTAAGTCTTTAATCAAACTAAACATGGTTGACCAAGCGATCACTTTAAGTCACTCAGCTCAGATCTTTTGAGGAAAAAAGACATTGTTAGTATTGATAGCAAACCATATTAATTATTCATACAACTGAGGCATTAAAGATATTGTTATAAAGAAATTAGATTTAAAATTTTAACATATCAAACATATCAAATTTAATAGAAAGAATGGAGGAAATGTGATATTTAGGATTTGAATACTTCATATCTATCTATCTGTCCATCCATCCATCCATCCATCCATCCATCCATTCATCCATCCATCCCCTTCACTAATAGTGGCAGCAATATTAATAGTCCAATATGAGTGTGTCTCCCTAAGTGCTGTTTTTTGAGCTGTATGAGGTACTTACACAAGGTTTGCATGAACGTTTCCATTTAACTAGCCAGATGAGTTAGGTTTAACTAGCCAGATGAGTTAAGTGGTTTTGCCCCGCCGGTAATATGCCCAACATAAATCCCCATCTCAAACACTAAATCGTTGAGGAAATACAAGTGAATGTGGAGATTTAATCCTAGACAAAAATTGCTAAATCAAGTTACCCCAAGCCCAATTAACCAATGACCTTGTCCTAATTTGACCTCTAATTATTCTTGATTTTTCTACATTTTCATGCATAACAGAGCAAATTGTACACATCAGAAAATCTGTGTGTGAATGAGTTTTTAAATGGTTGCACTTTCCTGTATGAGCACAACTTATTTACTGAAATATAGTGACCTTCACATTAGAGATTAGTGTCTCTATCCATGTGGCCTCCACTAAAGTTTCACCAGAGCCATGCTAATCCCATCACACTCAGCTAAGTCACTGAGAGCCATGTGTCACAGTACAAGGGCGTGTGTTTATATGGCTGTTTGTGCCTGTGCATGTGCCTAGAAAAGTCCAATGGCACTGATTTAAGGAGGATTAAAAAACGTCAAATCTTATCCTCTGAAAAACAATGCGTGTGACTCACCACCTGTCAAATGTCACACAGGAAGCAGGCCCTCAAATCTGTCAGCACGAACTCTCTGTAGACCTACCACTTGCACTCCCAGCTAAGGGGACAGAAGGACAAAACCAGAAAGCACTCAGTGAACAAATCCACTGAATTTATATCATGATTCCTTTATGTCAGACCTGCCCTGGCTGCATTTCTTATGCTTTCCCTCTGGCAGTCATTCATCATGTCGTCAGATAGGGACAGAGGGGAGCAAGGCACTGGGTACAGCAGCTTCCTGGAGGAGGCGCAGGGATCACTGCATAATCAGCTGATTCTTTTATGCCCAAAATACCTCATCTGCATTAACTTCATCACTGCTGATTCATCTTATCTCTGCTGAATTGATTTGCTGTGAATCACCAGGTTTGTACCGCAGATATAATCAGGTTCATGTTTACAAAATAAGCTAGAGGACACGGTGCCTGAAGTGAAACATTCTGTGGAGTAATTGCAAGAGTAATTCAGCAGATTGTTTTAATGGTTGTCTGCCCACTGGAAGCATTTGTTTCTAAAATCTTGCTTTGCATATTTTACAATCTGGTATTTAGGTCACATGCATTGAGACCATTTAAACATGGATTTTAGATTAAACCAGTTGTGCCCCTGAATTGTTATCTAAACAAGGCAATCTAAATAGCGCATAAATCCTTATATTAACTGAGTGGGAGGATATACTTTACATTTAAATTTAAGTAACTGTAGTTGGAAGCAGGATGTTTGATGGAACCTACAGGTCTTATTTAAAAAGTACAATTGTCTATGCAGCGTAATATCATATGAGGGTTGAGCTTGGTATCTCTGACACAAGATGGTTTAGGCTTGGACAAGGCTTGTTTGTATTGTTAAAAGATGTAGTTATTTTCAGCAACACTGATCTCTGCTTCTACAGCTCTGCAAAAGACGATATACCACTGTCAATGCTTTGGATTATTCTCTTTTATAGATGAAGATGGTGCATATTTCTGGCACTTTCACTCCAATGTGCTGCTTTAAGAACAACTTTGATATTTATCTATTTTATCATTCTACTTTTGTGCCAATTTTATATGTGTGTTGCTATGGTTTTAAGCTAGTCTCCTGTCTCAAGCTGTCCCCTGTATAGCAATGTGTCAAGTCTTATTCCCACACCCAGCAGGTTGTTGTTCTTGATAGCTCACCAACAGGCATATTACAAACCCCAGTTGTTATTGTCATTGGTGCACAGCCCCAAGACATTGCCTTCTTCTGTTCACAGTTCCTCAGAGTGTCATGTGTCATGTAATAAGAGTGTGCACCTTTAGTCCAAGTTGGGTCTGCAGGGACTCCAACAGCTAAGAAATGAGGAGTGGGGGTTTGGGTGGGGGGGATGATATGAGATTGAGGCGGCGCGTCTGGTTGCTGTCCCTGGGAGACAAATGGGCCATGGTCACCCAGCGATGTCCCCAGAAATCCCCAGATGTTACTGGACCTCATGCGGCTAGAGTAGTTGACAGGCCCGAGAGACGCACAGTCACCACATGATTAATCACCACACACACTGTAGCAAGCAGCTCTGCTCCCGCTGGCCTCATGGTGAATAACTGGCCACTTCCCTGCAAAGTGTTCCCCTCTGTAAAGAAAAAAATAAAGGAAAGAACAAAGTAATGTTAAGATTTGAGTTTTGGTAAGTGAAATAATAATATATGTTAAATAGAACTGGTATAAAATGCAGGTCACTAAATCTGATGTAAAAAATACAGTATTGAAAAGCAGACCTAAATAAATAAATCCAAAAACAAACAGATAATCACACAAATAATTACAATTAATAACCCTCTGCACAGCCAACCTAGAAGTAAAAACAGTGCTCAGTGCTCACTGCTGAATCTGAGACATTTATCAAGCTGCATACTCCTACTTACACTAACAAGTGTAACATTTATCATTCATATGATTAATCACATCCAGTTTTTGAGAGGGAAAATCCAAAAAACACAAGATAGAAGAAGTCATCAAACACACATCCCGTCATTTATTCTTTATATAGTTTTATGTGATGATGAAATGTCTTATCTTATAAAGGGAAATTAACACCACTGTTGCACAGTAGACGAAAATATGGGAATCAAATATTATTGTGGACACAAAAAGTGTAACAGACTGGAGCTGAGTTAATGCATGTTTTATCAGAGACATTAGAATGACATTAGTTTTATGTAACTCTTACTAAGAGAGTGAGTTGGAACTGAATGTAAAATAAACTTAAAGAAACACACACACACACACACAAAGTGTGTATTTACTATGTTAGAAAGTCATTTTTGTTCAATCCACACATTTGTGGTAAGCAAGTTTGAGGCAACTTTCCAAGTCGGATGGATGGATGGATGGATGGATGGATGGATATATAGATAAAATAAGCAAAACCAAATTTTGCTTTGTCCCCTGAATATGTGTGGGAGGTTTAGGCTGAATTTCAAGGCACAGTTTAAGTTCATGGAAAAGTGGGCAGAATAGTATAGAGGCTTAAAAAGGATGATCTGATACCACTTGCCTACTCTGTTGGCCTTCAAGTAGAGCTTGCTAAGCTGATGAGTTTCTTCTGGCTAATTGCCCTTTGCTTGGCAGGGTTCCTGACACTTTTTTTAGCAACTTTTTACACTGAACCGCTACCGATAAAAGTAATGTTTGCTTGTTTTATTATAGTTGTGCATTTCTTTTTCTCAGTTCTAAGGTGAATCTTAATTACGTTGAGACAGTCAATTAAGATTTTTTATTTCAGACCTGTTGCAGATAAAGTGTAACTTTTGAAAGAGAAAATAACACTTTGAAACATTGTGTTTCAAAGTTGAAATCATAAGTAATAAAGCTTCCATTTTTATTACTCCTTGGTTCTTTCAGCCTTGGTTTGATTAAAACTATAGCGAATGCTCTTTAGTTTCAGAAAGTTTTTTTTTTAATGCAACTGCTTGCTGTGACTTTAGTTTATGTTTCATTTTTTTGGGCGCTCTATGTGTATCACGTATCATCCATCAGACACGTGCTTGTGTGCGTACTGTAAATGCAGGTCATGTAGTTTTGTGTTCAACTATACATTTTACTGAAGAGAAATGAGAATGTTACAGGCAGTGACAACATGAAAGTTTCAAACAGATGACGTGAAGAGCATTGATCAACTTGTTACCATGGAATGTTTTGCTGGGAAGCCTTTGGGTTCTGACATTCACGTGGTTGTTACTTTGACACATACCGCCCTGTTAAACAGTGTTGCAGACTCACGTCACCTGAATGCAACTTCCCCCCTCACAGCAGCAGTATCCCCAGCAGGGTAATGTACGAAACCACAGAAAACTGCTCTGGGAGTTTGAAAACACTGAACTAGTCTCCACACCCTGCTATCGAAAGAACCCAAGATGGAGCTGTTCTTAAGGACCTATGCAATATTTGGGATATTAGGTTTTAATGTTGTGGCTTATTGGTGTACATCAATATCATCACAAGAAGAAAATAAAATCTCTTTGCTCCAGGTATGTTGTTAAATTATCTGATTCATGAATGGCACGAAAATAAATTCTTGATCATCAGCGCCCTCAGGCACTGGCCATTACGTTCCTGTGACAATAAGCCAAAAAGACACCCCTATGTGTCACTGTTTCTGGTTTACGGCATGAAGACAACATAATACCATAAAACAAAACTAGAAACATTTCCCTTATTATTTTTTTATGGAATATGCTGCAATTAAAGTTACTGTTTAACATTACAAAAGCAATTATTTTTCACACTTGACACGAAACAGTAACATGCAAATACATGTAGTTATTTTTAATGCTTGTTTCTGTGTCCCATTAAAAATTGCATGAAGAGCTGCAATTGTTATACCTGCAACTGGCATCACTTACATCTGCAGCAACATTTACATTTTTGAAGTCTGACATCAACAGGTCCTACACGTTGTGTCAGAAGATTTCACATCAGCTGGCTGTGGAGGGCAGTAACTGCCACAGTTACTCTGGAAACATGACAAGTTTCCAGAAGTTCCTTATCTTTTAGGAAGGTGCTTTAGGCTTTGTGCCGCTGCCTCCATGTCTTGTCTTTCCACTTTGATTTAATTCAGCTACTTGTCTGTCTGCCCCGGTTTGATTAAGCTGAAATGAATGGTCCTCATGCTAGAATTACTAGAATATTTTTCTGTGCAGCCAGAGAAATATTAACAAGTGCCTTGACTTTCATTCACTGGTTAGTTTTACACATTATAAACTAAGGAAAATTGAGCTTAAGACTACTCAGTGCGTTTGAATGTGGCTCCTTTTTAGGTGTCCATATTTGAGGACCTGATATCATAACTCAGTGTGTCAAAACAATATCAGTAAACACTGTGAAACTATATAAGATGCAAGAAGAACTTGATGGCTTAAGATTAAACAGGTCAGGATATTTTCATGAGCATATTGTAACTATGAAACCTATGTTTGTTTTGTGTCTGCAATACAGATACATTTCCCTTTGCTTTACTGACAAATGCACCAGAGGTGGTACAGCTAACACACTAATTTCAGTCATTACTTACACGACACCTTTCGTTACCAGTCTTTGTGTAGATACAGTATTCTCTAGAGGTTGTCGAATGCCTAATGTATTGTGAGATGATAACGCTTCATCTGACAATATAAACAAGCAACAGAAAACATAAAAGTACCTGTGACTGACAGTTCAGCAACGGCTTATTATCCTTTTATTGGGCTACTAAATGGTGCTGAGGAGAAGAGCTGTGCTGTACAGGGGATTTTGGTGCCCATTTGTTCCACCAGAAACATTATGATGCAAATGTTCTCTAGCACAACATGGTGCAATCAGTCTCATACTACTCATTTCATCGTGTTTGGTCAATTGTTTTTGGAGTGGTAACCTGGATGAATAAAAAAAAAATATGTTCATACGTATGTTTGATATCTTGGTCATTATTTTTTCCACCAATATAGAAAAAAATAAGGGAAGTGTCTGCTTTGTCTTGTAGCTGTTTTATGACTTAATTAATTAATTAATTAATTAATTAATTAATTGTATTTATTTTGCAGTTCTCAGATCAGATTTTTCATTAAAGATGAGCCTGAAATGAATTAATGATGATTCTCTCAGCAGTAATGGCAGTGGTTTTCAGGATGTCTTTCTACTTTTGCGGCTGAAAAATGAGAAATGGCTAGAAAAAAAAATGGAATTCGTAAATTCTTTGCAAACAACGGCATCTTGCATTTGAAAGTCAAAGTGCCAGTCGCTTTAGATATGCATTCATTAAAAAGTCAGTCCGATGCAGATAGTGGATGAGTGACTGGAAGAAGTGGAGGGCACGTTCGGTGAAAAAGAAAATTTGTTGGAGCAGAAGAGAAGTACAGCAAAAGACAAGAAACTCCTGTGTCTACTTTATAACAATCCTGGAGTGATCCCAGACCCCGACCTCAGCTCAAATCCAATTAACTCTTTTTTTTTTTTTGGAATAGCAATGACCTGTTGTCTCATTGCTCTTTTAATCTGAACAATTAGGATAAGAATATCTTTGAGGAATGGTAGCCCTTCCTCATATTGTTCACAACCAACCAGAGGGAAGGATTACATCATTTATCTCTCTCAAAAAGACTGATGTTGTCAGCGGTTTGAGTAATACCATTTCAGGAAGAGACTCGTGGTGGAGGTGTTGGGCTCAGTGGCAGCCTGTTGCAGCAAGTTGTTGTTTTTAATTATTTAATTATTATTTCAATGACCTTTAAACCCTGAAAAAATGTTTTTTCTTGCTCACTCTAATTCCTCTAATGGTGAAATTGCTCTTTTTTTTTTTTGCAAATTGGTTGCCAAATGAATTCATCATTGCTGTATCCAGCTTGACTCAAAACAATATTTGGATTCCTCCATCAGCTGATGCAGAGTTCATCCAAATGACTGTGACTGTGGTGAATGGATTATTTATGGCTCCTGACCCACACTTCATTCCACAATACTGGCATTTGTTGCAGCTATAAGGTTCTTATTGGATCATATTTAAATTTCAAATCACACAATCACCTTTTTTCACTTTTTGGTATCCTGTATTTAACTGAGGTCTTTCATCAGTGCATTGTTTTTCTCTCCCTCTCCTTTTTGGTCCTTTTTGAGCTATTTTGTTTTGTATTGTATTTTTTTATTTGCATCATTCTATTTATTATTATGTGAAAGTGAAGGCTTCTATGAAAGCAACAGATGTAGCCCAAAGCCAGATAAAGCTTGAGAAGGCAGAGCAAATTATGCGGTCCTAGTGAATTGCAGTATTTTGGATTAACATGGTGTTGTTTTATTCAATTAGAAGGACTGTGTTGGTTTTGTTTTGTGGTGAATCATATCAGTTTACAATACCTGTGTATTATACACATCTGGTATGATGGATTTAAGCACAATCTTCATGCGTTAATGCTTTCGTAGCCAGATCACTATTTTTTTATTAGTGTTAGAATTGGCAATAGCCATATTGGTAGCTGCAGGTAAAGCCATTTCAATACAAAAGCTGCATTGACATTCCTTTCCACAGCTGTAGCTGAATAGTGACAATTAATATTTTAACACCAAGGCAGGTTTGGCTTCTACAGTTAGAAAGTGCCTCCTGCCTTGTTTGTGTGCAAACATTTGAGTTAATATTGGAAGATCGTGTCCCAGTTATGAAAGAGAATAGTTACCACTATTGATCCTGATGCTTTTGTAAATTTCCTTTGGAATCATACAGGTTGTTTTTATAGTTTTATTTCATTAAAATCACTTTGAATCTTTTTGTTTTACCTCATCCATTTTTTTTTTCATTCATTTGTATTGCTTTTAAAGCTGTTGCAAGTCCAGCAGATCTAAGTAGCTCCTGTCAGTATCACGTGTGTTGAGAGCTTCACTAACTGTTCTGCAAAAATGCATGATGACTTTTCTTATGTAATCCATCATAAACTTTTAATGCATTAATTCATAAAAATAAAACTGTGTTTTCAAATAGTTCTACCTTCTGAAGAATGTGAATGTACAAATGTAATTCCATTTTTGAGTTCTAGCATTGAAGTAAGATGCTGTACAAAAAAAATATGGATGGGAAAACAGGAGAAAAAAGAACCGACTTAACTGATTTCACCCTGTTAACGGAATGCACTAAAATAACAGGCAGTCAAAGGTTCTTCATGACCTGCAGGCATCTACATACAGTGGTTATCCTCATCCTCTCCTTTGACATGTCACTCACACATGCTGGAACATCTTTTCAGGGAGCTTGATCAATTTCACGGTACTCTGCCGAGTTCCCAGTGAGGAAGTTAAGTTTGAGAGGCGGCGATGCCATCGAGCATCCCCTTCCTCACCCACGCTTGGGTTGTCTAATCGGCCCTCCAGCTGCATCCAGCCAGATGAAGGGAACCCTGTTGACTCCTAATCTGTGTCGCCTGTGATCCGTACCCCACCTCGGCAGCACATGCACCACTGGGTGTAGTGGAGGGGGGGGAGGGGGGTATCCGTTTGTTTTCTTCTTGTCATCGTGGAGGTTAATGGAAGCAGAGGCATGAGCCGCTTGAGGAAACAGAAGACGGAATGTTTGGTTTCACTTTGTGCAAGCTCGCCTTTCCTCTGTCATCTCCTCCGCCTTCCTGTTTCAGTGCCCATTTTCTTTGTTTCTCTTTTTTGTTTTCCCTGTCTGGCTTCTGGATTTACATTTTCTTTCCCGTGCCTCTACCTTTCTCCCTTCTTTCTCCCGCTGACAAAAAAAAAAAGAGTAAACAATGAATTTTTGATTACACAGAGAAATTAATTTTGTTCTAAACACACGATGAATGATGGAAGAGCTACTTTCGATGTTCTGTGCAACGGTGTAGAATATGAAATTGGACAGTCATGTTTGTGAAAGGTGGGGGTGGTGACAGTTGTTTCAACAAATCTTGCCATGGAGAAATATGTCATAATCAGTTCCGCATAAATGCACTAATTGACAAAGTATGTTTCTAGTGTTTCATTGCTCAATAATGAAAAGCTTGGCAGGCTAAATCATTTTTTCATAGATTAATAACTTAATCATAAATTAAGCACAAAGACACTGAATGTAACACTTCAAAAATTGCTTCATTTGCTTTACATTTTCATAATCTGCACTCATTTGTCTTATTGCCTTTTTGTTTCTCATTTCTTAAATGCAAATTGATTATGTGCATTATTTCTAGTATCTAACACATCGTCATTTCAATTAACTGTGGTACCATTTTCAACACTCTAGAACATTAAACTCTTACATACTGGTCACGTTTCATGCCTTCGCAGTATGGCCCATGTCAGTTTTGATCCGTGCCAAGAATTCCCTCATAATAAGTGTCTATGCCAAATTCTGAACTACAGATCTATTCAGAATGCATAAATACTCTAATAAATGGGTGATTAATTTTAAATTAATGCTGCAGAGAGACGAAAGCATTTTTAAGGTTTTAGAATTTTCCTTTTGGACGAAAAACATAGGAAAACATCACAACCTGTTTTATGTAAGTCATGGAAACATAACAGCCATAATGATTTAAATATATTTTAATGAAAGTGAAAATGGCAAGAGCATTCTGGAACTGCTGGGATTTATTATGTAACCATGAATATACAACCTTTAAACACTGCCATCACTGTTGCATCATAAAAAAAAATTCTCAAAACTATATACTATATTTACCGATATTAATTGTCTTGTAATATTATTCACAATTAAAAAGCAGAACACAAAACATAAAATATTGCTTACTGCAAACGACTTGATGCATTCAAAAAAAAAGGTCTGTTTACAGGAAGGAACTATTTAAGAGATACTTTACAATGTGATAAAACATCTGACACAAGTGATAAAATCAGTGGGTCTCAGCCTCTGCCTAACCATCACAAGACCATCATTTCCTAAACTATCAAGCTTATTCACAAGTTTGCACATTTCACACATGCCAAATCACTGGTTTTAATTAAACGTCAGGAAAAGCCCCAAGAAATTAAAAAGAAACAATTTACAGTTATTAACATCTATTTTGTATTCTGATCTTAGTTTCAACTTTATTTCGGAACTAAAACATTTAAAAAAAGAATGCTAATCAAACAGACCTACCGGATCAATGTTTTTTAGGCATACGCCTGTGTTTTTTTTTTTTTTTTTTTTTTTTTTTTATCATCTGGTGATTAAATTCCAAGAATTGCAAAAA
>VUQK01004437.1:8433-21694 GCA_015106715.1 Bujurquina vittata | reverse complement strand
TTCAAATAGTCTTTCCGTTTTATTGTTTTTTAGGCAAACGCCTGTGTTTTTTTTTTTTTTTTCTCTTATGTTATCAGCTGGTGATTAAATCACAAATATTGCAAAGACCCCTCAGGAAGTTCATTGATCTGAGCTTAGGTTAGCAGCTGCCTGACACTTCCAGCTGACAAAATTGCTCATGTCTGAGCTTGTTCAGCTTCTCAGTTTCACTCCGTCCTCGCTTTAAATCTCTGTCTGTCTTTGTCTATCTGTCCAACCTAAATAGCCTACTCTTATTGTATGCTCTGTAAGCTGATGGGGAAAATGTACCATTACCATCTTTAAAAGGGCCAGGAGGCAGAGCCATGTGAGTGCATTCACAATCAAACTGAAAATAGAAAATGCAGGAGATAAAAATGGTACAGTCTAAGCCCATGCAGCGTAGCATGTCATGGAAGGAGGTAGAACGCAGCAGGTTGGCTGGCTCCTTGGATGACAGCGCAGCATACAGCTGCTCACAGGCCACCACATCATGTATTTGTGGCTACATTCACTATTCCTTAAAAATATATACAATGAAATATTAAGCGCTGTTCTTTTAAAAAAAATTGAAAATATGGAAAGTAAAATGACCATTTCCCGCTCTAAATCATTCTGCACCAGTACACAATGTCATTGATTGACAGTGGCATTGAAATGCTCTGCCAGTTTTCTGGCTTGGGAAATTTACTAAATGAAGATTCACAGCTCAACAGCAAAGACAAAAACAGAACACTCACTGCTACCCCTGACTGTCACTCAGTTGTTGTTTTTTTTCACGAGTTCGCCTCAGCCTACGGCCCAGTTTACACAAGAATGCGTTCACATGAAAACTGTAAAGTTCTGATGCGCTTCGGCCTCCCGTTTACATGAAAATGATGTGAAAACAGTACTTTTTGAAAACGGTTTCCAGAGTGGAGCGTTTTCAAAACGTTCCAGTCTTCGTTTCTGTGTAAATGGTTGAAAGTGCTAAAAAATTAATAAATAAATGAAAAATACTGAAGGTTAAGAACGCTAATGCAGGTCCACACATTTCATCTTGTAGAACAATAGGTGAAATATCAAGAGTAGCATTTTCCAACAACAGAGGCAGTATGAATTGTGTTGTGAACGAATAATAATAACAACCTGGTCACCACACAAATACAGATACACAAGTACTGTTAGACTATTGCTATTAACTATTACTATTAAGTGTTTCGGGTGCGTTACTGTGGTCCTGTTCTTCGAAAAAGCTATAGACTGACCTACCCTCACCTCATTGAGTACCTCATGAGACAAACACAAAAGCAAGTAAAATCAGATATGATACCAATATTGTATTATTTTTATTTTAGTCCTCAGTTGCATCCATCTTGATTAAAGCTAAAATAGTATGATTGACATTACTTTCTATTGAATAATATAATTAAATAACTCTCCCTGTCACACATTTAATATAGTTGTGTGTGTACTGTAGAGCCCTTGCTAAGTATGAGGTTTAATAATCTCAGCTGATGAAGTGCAAAAAAGCAACTCAGCTTTACACCAGTAAGCTGGTGAATTTAATATTTCTGTACTTCATACTTCTATACTTTATGGCCATGTATGAACGGCCATGATAAATGCAAGTGCCCGAAGTGGTCGTTTGGTTCATGAACACTCTTGTTCAGCATTAGAGTGTCCAAAGGGTAATTAATCATGGAAGTAACTGGAATGACTAAATGATAGTCTGTCAGGCTTCAGGCTTGTTTTGTCTGGATAGCTGTAATCAACATTTGCACAGAGACCAGTGGACAGATAATCAAAGCATTCTTTGTTCAGTTTTCTGTCAGATGCAAACTGGATGGATGAAGACATTTAGAAAGACCATAGTTGCATAGTTGTCTCTCTCACTGGTAAACAAGTACCTTCACCAAGCGTCTTTTGGCTGCTATTGCTTAAATATAGAACATAAATACATACTATGTACACATTTATGTGCATCAATCTATAAATACAAAAAAACAAAACAAAACAAGAAGGTCAAGTAACTAGATTACAAGACAGTCTGCAAAAAGCTGCAGGTTTTTACAACAAGCAAATGAAAGTTGGCAGCACATACAGCAGTCTCTTTAGGCCCACACTTTTTAATTAAGATTTGAGTGAGTATGAAGTGATTGCCTTTGTGATATGGGTGTGCAGAAACATCATTTCCTTTGAGAAGCTCCTCAAAGACTCCAGTAACTCTTGACGGGATTTTGTTAGGGTTCTTTTTCAATAACTTCCCTTTTCTGTCTCTTTATGTACCATAACTGCAGTGATTACTCCGGTAGGCAAACTACAGGGTAACTTTGAAGTGTGACACTTTCTAAAAACTGTACTACTTGGTCTTCATTTGCCATAGAGTTAAGGATATGGGGTTGTGCTGTATAGATTATAAAAAAGGAAATGATTTCTGCATTTCTGTTTTAGATATTATATGAAAAAGCATGAAAAAAGAAGATGGGTGGGAAGAAGGACAGCTGAGGATAAAATCCATTTGTTGAAAGAGAACAGAGCAGGATATCTGGGCAGAGAATCAATAGGATAAGAGGTTATTAGCTGAGAAATGTCACTTGAAACGTCGATCATCATCGACCATCGACTACAGGGACACGAAGACATGCAGGGTCAAAGCAGCTTATCAGTCAGCCCTGATGGGAAACTATTCAGTGAGAAATAAAGAAGTTGCAATGTTTACATAAATTCAAAAACCATCTACACATGCACAAATAGCAATGTCAGTTTGAGAGGTTTCTTTATCTATGGAAATTTAGATTACTGAAGCTGCATCTCTTGGGTCGGAAGGAAAAAATACATTGTGGCGACTGAGTTGTTGGCAGCAGATTCAGAGTCCCATGTGGGCTGCAGGCTCTCACTGGACTCACTGGGCTCATTTCATCCCTCATTTCTGATACGTTTTTGTGGTGTGGCAGGTGACAGTGTCAAATATTCCTACTTTAAAACTGCATTAATTCAGATTTTGGCAAGGACTGCTCAGCTAAATATAAAAAAATACGATTTTAAGATATGCATATCTACGATTGTAAGAACTGCGTAACGTATTTTCATGCAGTTTCAAAACTATCAGCTTCTATCATAAAACTGATTATCATGTGCAGTGTGGCCATGACTAAAAGTTACCTCTGCTGCAGATGATAAGTTCAGAATTCACCCAAAAAATGTCAGCTCAGATTAGAGCCCACATGAGTGCTTTCCAGAGTTCAAGCACTAGACACGCCTTAACATTAAATGTTTGAAGGGGACTGCGTAAATCAGGCCTTCATGGCTGAATTGCTACAAAGAAATCACTAATGAAAGTGCTGGGAAAGAAGAGATGAGAATTGCTGGGTGAAACTTTGAATTTTGAGTTCAAACTGTTGTTTCATTGTGAGACACAGGGGTGAACAAATGGAATCAGCGCGTGGTTTTCACTCATCCCAGCATGGAATAGTAGATGTGAGGATGATGTTGGAGTGCTCCGGGGAATTTTTTCTACAGAATTCACTTAACCAGCATGACTTGAACATTTTCCAGTGTCATGCTATCAATATGGTTTCTGCTTAGTGGGAACATCATTTGTTTTCCAGCAGGACACTAACACAATAGAACCTAGAATTGTGATTACCTGTGAATGAAGAAGAGTTAAAAGAAAGTTGGACCATGGAATTAAGAAAAAGCAGCTTACAATATGCAGGAATTTTTTTAAAGATAATGGAAATATTCCAAGTTGCTACATTGTGAAGCTGGTTGAGAAAAAATTCTATGGATGTTGTTTTGAGAAAAAAACTGGCCATTTTAAAGAATATTAAAGATTTATGTAGTGCTTAAGATCTGGTTATAATAAGCCAGTGTACTCTTTCTGTTGGTCCCAATCCCGGCTAAATGAGGAGGGCTGCATCAGGAGGCAATCCAGCCTAAAACCTTTGCCAAATGGAACATCAAGAATAAGATTTTCAAACCAAATCAGTCAGGGCTTGAATTAAAAACAGCCACCTCTGGTGCTGTTGACCAACAGGGTGCAGGTGGAAACAGTGAGAAAAGTGCAAGAGAAAAGGAAAAGCAGACATGTGGAGGTGAGAGTAGGAACTTTAAATGTAGGTACTATGACTGGTAAAAGGAGAGAGATTTGGCGATATAATGGCAAGAAGGAAGGTGGCTATATTATCTGTGCAGGAGACCATGTAAGGAAGCAGCAGGAGCATTGGAGGTAGATTGAAATTGGTGCATATAGGAAGCCATGTAGGAGGGATAATCTTGAAGAAAGAGTTTGTGAACAGTGCCAGACAGGATCATGAGTCTGAAGGTGGGAATCGTAAGGGTCATGTTGAATGTTGTCAGTGCGTATGCCCCACAGGTTGGATGCTAGAAAAGAAAAGGGAATTCTGGAATAAATTGGATGAAGTAGTAGAGAGTGTTCCCAGGTGGGAGAGAGTGGTGCTTGTAGGTGAAGGGGACAAGGATGATGATGAGGTGTTGGGTAGCTATGGTAAGCAGAGAAATGAAGAAGGACAGATAGTAGTGGATTTTGCAAAAATCATGAAAATGGCTGTGGTGAAAACATACTTCAAACAGAGGGAGGATCATAGGGTGACATATAATAGTAGAGGACACTGAACACAGGTGGACTGTATCTTCTGCAGAAGGTGCAATCTGAAGGAGACAGGAGACTGCAAGGTGGTGTGAGGGGAGAATGTTGCTAGACAGCATTGGATTGTAGTCAGTAGGATGACTTTGGAAATCAAGAAGAGGAAGCAAGTGAAGGCAGGGGAAGAATTAAATGGTGGAAGTTGATGAAGGAATGATGTTGTACAGAGTTCAGGGAGGAGCTGAGACAAGCTCTGGGTGGTAGGGAACAATTACCTGATGACTGACAGCTGAAGCAGTGAGGGAACCTATCAAGAAGGTGTTTGCTGTGTCCTTTAGACAGAGGAAAGAGGACAATTGAGACTTGGTGGTGGAATGAGTACGTAAGTGCAGGAAAAGCAGAGCTGAAAAAAGTAGACAGGAGTAGTTGAACTCTAGTCATTCAGCAAAGTAAAAATGTGGCAAAAGCAAAGATAAAGGTGTTGTACGTGAGGCTGGACACTAAGGAAGGCACTGATTGGCTTAGGCAGAGAGATTGAGCTGGAAAGGATGTGCAGCAGGTCAGAGTGATTAAGGCTAGAGATGGAAATGCACTAATGATTGAAGAGAGCGCACTGAGGAGATGGAAGGAGTAGTTTGAGGAGCTGATGGATGTGGAAAATGAGAGAGAAGAGGAGAGATGGAGGACTGTGAATCAGGAAGTGCAGAGGACCAGAAAGGAGGAACACTACAGAACACTTCAGTGTTGTTAAAAAAGTATTG
Organism: Bujurquina vittata; assembly: GCA_015106715.1. Lineage (NCBI taxonomy): Eukaryota > Metazoa > Chordata > Actinopteri > Cichliformes > Cichlidae > Bujurquina > Bujurquina vittata. The sequence continues at coordinate 16,327 of VUQK01004437.1, read as the reverse complement.
TTTGTTTTGTTTTGGTTTTTTTTGGGGGGGGGGGGCATAGAGATAGCATGATAGCATGATAGTGTCATGGTGCAGCTGAATGGCCTTTAAAGCCTGTTTTTCTTTGTTTCTCAAACCTCATTGCTGTTAGTCTGGAGTTGCTGGTCTGGCTCCTTCCACTGGGTCCTTGGATGGAATTTCCCCATGATGCTCTCCCTCCTACATCGGCTTCACATTTGGCAATCAAGTACTGGGTATATCTAGGAGGTTCCAGCAATTCTTTGCCAGATCACCATTATGACATTATGTTGAACATTAGGCCACCTTTATTACCTGTTTTCTTTTGGGTTTTTTTTTTCAGTCTTTCGTAATCCCGTCTCTCCTTGTTTCTCCAGTTACCTGCTCCCAGCTCTACTGGAAACCTGTCCTCCTTGGAAATACAGTCCTCAGCTGCCTGTGAAAACCTCCAGCAAAGCTCGCCCACCTCATCCCCCATTCTCTATAACCTGCCAAAGGCAGAACTCACCTGCTCACCAGCTTGCCCACTCTCTGCCTGTTGTTGCTCTTGCTAACTTTGGTTTGCCACCAGCTGCCCACAGACCCCATCTGCAACTCCATTCTTCTACAATCCAAGTAAGACTGACACAGGTTATCAAACCCATCTCTGTCAGCAACTCTCTCTTTTGGAGTGCTGTTAACTCTCCATATCCTCCCCAGCAAGCCTTTGTGTGCTACATTATTGAGCTGCAGAACTAGTTCTTCGCAATTTACTTGTTGTCAGTAAACATCTTAAACCTACCAAGTGTTGCTTGAGTTTGCTCTGTGGGTGCCCTATTAGCTGCATTATGACAGATATGGTGCCAAAAGAAAAACTGTGGTGCTGCATGAGGAAGTCAGGAGTGGCAGATAAGAGGATGCAGCTGGTGTAGAACACGTGAAGACCTTGTGAGACAGTAGTGAGGTGTCCGGTAGCAGTCACAGATGGGTTCAAGGTGGGGTTGGGATTACATCAGAGACTAGCTCTGAGCCCCTTCTTGTTTGCCATGGTGATGGACAGGTTGACTGATGAGGTCAAATGGCATTGTGGCCTGTAGTGAGAGTAGGGAGCAGGTGGAACAAAACCTGGAGAGGTTAAGGTACTGTGTGCTCTGGAGAGAAGGGGAATGAAAGTAAGTAGAAGCAAGACACAATACGTGTGTGTGTGAATGAGAGGGAGACAGGAGTAACAGTGAAGTGCAAGTAGCAGAGGTAGTGAAAGGGGATGAGTTTAAATACCTGGGGTCAGCCATCCAAACTAACAGACAGTGCACAAGAGAGATAAAGAAGAGAGTGCCGGCAGGGTGGAGTGGGTGGAGATGAGTGTCAGGGGTGATTTGTGACAGGAGCACAGCAGCAGCAGAGAAAAGAAAGGTTTACATGATGGTAGTGAGACATGCTGTGGAGTGTGGTTTGGAGACAGTGTGACTAACAAAAAGACAGCAGTCCGAGCTGTAGGTGGCAGAGCTGAAGATCCTAAGATATGTATATGAGAGGACAACTCAGATCGAGTATTTTGGAGACAACGCTAAAGAGGCAAGGCTGAGATGGTTTGGACATGTGCAGACGAGGAATAGCGGATATACAGGACAAAGGATGCTGAATCTGGGGCTTCCAGTCAGGAAAAAAAAGAGAAAGACCACAGAGAAGGTTCATGGATTTAGTGAAGGAGGTCGTTCAGAGGGTTGGTGTCACAGGATGCTGGGAATAGGGCGAGATGGAGGCAGTTGATCCACTGTGGTGATCCCTAAAGGGAGTAATTACTCCCTGGCGAAACAAATAAACTTTGTTACACCACTCATTACTTTTGCATTATTCTGTAACATGTCCTGAAATGAATTGTCACATAATTACTAATTAACAATATAAACCTTAGGCTGCTGTCTCACACACTGACTTATCCTAATGAGCACATTCACGCCACGTTTCTTCTAGTGTTTAAGTTTGAACACAAAACTGCCAACACAAACTCTGACCCTGAAACAGCCTTCTTTTTTACTGTTTATACCCCACTCTGCATTTAATCATTTGCTATTATTAATCTCTGGCTCTCTTCCACAGCATGTCTTTTGTCCTGTCTCTCTCCCCTCATTCCCAACTGGTCGCAGCAGATGACTGCCCCTCCCTGAGCCTGCTTCCTCCGGAGGCTTCATCCTGTTAAAAGAGAGTTTTTCCATCCCACTGTTGACAAGTGCTTGCTCATTGGGGGTTGTTCGGATTGTTGTTTTTTCTCTGTAATTATTGCAGGGTCTTTACCTTACAATATAAAGTGCCTTGAGGGGACTGTTTGTTGTGATTTGGTGTTATATAAATAAAATTTGAATGGAATTGAAAACCGAAGTTGAAACGCAGCCAGCAGAGATCTCAAAGCAATCACCACTGTGATTCTACTAGAAAAACATGCACAGGTAGAAATGGAGACTACAGTGCTACAAGCCCGACTGCTCATTACTGCCTTTGTTACCTGGTGAAGATCATCCTCAGGCTGTGGGCTGTTGTCAGCATGCACTGAGCTTTAACAGTACTCTCCGCTCTCTGTTAGAATGCTATATGGGCAGATACCAGCTAAGAGTCAGTGCAGTGTTAGCTGTATTATGCAATTGTTTCTGCAGTGGATGCAGGTTGCACTTCATCATTATGCTCCTGTCCCTTCATGCAATTAAAACAAAAAGTAATGTTCATGTTTCCACTCCTCAAAAGCTGTAGACCGAAGAAAAAGGCATGTTTTTTTTTTCCTCCTATCCACCCATCATGCCGATAACTGAAGAACCTGTGTAACACAAGTGGTATAACTTTAATGTGTTTACTGATTTGAGTATAATATGCATTGCATTACAGCATTAATGTTATTACAGTAACAAAGTGATGGATTACATACAAAACAGTTGATATCATATTGTCATTTTGCTCAACAAGAGAACATATTATGCCACTGTGGTCTCTAGTCTAGACTCATTAAAGTAAATAAGAAATAGCTCGTGTCCACACTGTAGCTGCACTGCCAGTTTCTGGCGCACCAATTACAAAGACATCTTCCCCAGCCACCAGAATTAGGTGAAGCTGGGCACCCGAGGCATGTTCTCCGCAACAAGCCAAGCTTGTGTAACTTATCCAGCAGATAATCATGCAGGTTGTCTGTTGAATAATTTCTATGCTTTACCAAAATCTGACAAGACACAGACACCAGTTGCTCTGACATCCATGGCACACAGATTAAAGAAAGCTGGGCTAAGACACAAAAATACCACTTGACAGGAACGAGACAGAAACAAAAGTGACCCTCTCCAGAGACAGATACTTTGGTACAAGATATTCTGACACAAGATCCAAAACTTTTTCACAAATGAAGCCTCAACCTCAGTGCTGCATCATCACGTACAATGAGACACTGTACCCTTTTCAAATATAGTGTGTGGTTGCTTATTTACACAGTGAACGGTATATATAAAGTCCAAGAAAAAAAGACAAGTCAACACTGTTTGATAATTTGAGACTGCATAAGCTTAGGCAGACTACATTATAAAATGTTTGTATTATATCATCTAAGATATTTATTTTAAACGCGGCCATGAACTTTTCCTAACCATGAAAGAATCTGTCTGATTTTTATAATTGAAGTGTGTTGAAAAAAATATATTTATTCCAGACCTTACAGGGGCTTTTAAGGGAATATATTTAAATGTTGCTTTTACGCTTGAAGAATGTACCATCAGTAATTTGTCTTTTTAAATATGTTTATTACATTTTTTTTTCCTCCAGAGGGTTAATTACCCTGCATAAGCAGTGACGATTGGCTCAAACAATGTACAACTAAAGGTATATCATTAAATGACCACATGTCCTGTCCTCAGCCAGTCACTGCTGGAATTCTTTGGCCACAGTTGTTGACAATCAAAGCTATCATTATATAATCTCCTGGCAAAGCTGCAAGTGTCAGCCTGTAATCAAATCTCAAACTTAGGCAAGTTACGGATTTGTCTACATTCCTGCCTCCATATATGGTGAGGGGAAATCATATTCCTCATCCCATAAATGGAACTGCCATGTACAATATAGTGTTGTGTGGGAGTTTAGCACCATGCTCCGGGTGTTGAGCTCATCCATTCAATCATAAGAAGGGGAATGTACAGTAAGGGAAGAAAAGGAGAGACAGATAACGAGATGATGGGAAGAAAAAGTCGCAAGCACATTACAGTCATATGTTTAAATGAAGGAAGCATGGGAGATACTGATAACAGGGAGACAAGAGGGGGAGCATTTCCTGAGGATCATTACAGAATAGAAAGTGAGTCATTAGCATGGAAGGAGAGTCCCCATCTTGATAAATGTTTCACAGGAGTTACAAAGAGAACAATCACTGTACAAGTGATAGAGAGATAGCCAAAAACAAAACTTCTGTAGACTATTGTAAGTTTGGTGTTCTTCCACATTCACATGCACAGTAAAAAAAAAAACTAAACAAAAAAGACACAGTAAACTAGAGGTCCTTCTCCAAGGCCCGGTCAATCCATCAGAGGCAGAAGTGTACCATGGGACAGGGCAGTACCAGTCACCTTGGACACGGGGTGTAGGCCGCTTTCACGGCACACTGGACATTAATGCTCCTCCCTCGCAAGAGGTCAATAACTCGGCACACTCAATCACATGCACGGGGAATGTGTGCATGCACACACACATATGCTCTCTGTACAGCCATCATCACTCTCACCTTTACATGTAGAGGCTGAAGCAAAGGATTGATATGGATGGCTGGAGAGGGAAAATCACCTTTTAATGGGCAGTGGTGAGTTTCTGTATACATTCCACAATTTAATCACACAATGTAGAGCTGCATCTCATTGCAATCTTCTACATGTACGTGAGTGTTGTTCCCCATGCACTGCAGTGGTTTAGCCTCCGCTGTTGCTAAATATTGTGACCCACATTACTGCAGTGTAATCCATTCTTAGATTATGATGTGGAAAGCCAGCCAAGCAGCATGCTTTAATCAAAGCAAGTCATCCATTTCCCGCACCATCCATCTGACACGCCAGCAAATCATGCTTCATCAATTTACCCCCCAAAAAACTCACCAAGAAATGGTAAATGTGATGATGAAAAGAAGTCAACATGGCATTCAAAGAGGACTCGAAAACATGCTAGTGTGCACGGTGCTTGTGGTTTACTACCCACATAGAAAACTACCTTGAATTCTCACCACTGTGAAAAAAAATTGAGATTAATACATAGTGTTCATTTTTTTGTTTGTTTTTTTTATTTCCTTATATACATCCTCACATTCCCCCTCATCACAGGACAGCCCCACAGTCCCTTGTCCATACCCGGATGGGTCAGAACTATTTTCATGTAGTAGCTGAAGTCGTTTCACCTACACAGTTTTTGGCAGGTAGCTTCAGCGTTGCGGTTGCTCAGTGAAAATATGAGATGCATACAATGAGCCTTCCCTTTCACCTTTGATATACTGTATCTGTTTGATTATTCACATTCACTGAGAACATGCACTACATACAGAAATAATCATTAACTCAATTTTATATTAATAGGCTAGCCTCAAATAGGGAAATTGCAATACAGATGGCAAGCAGCTGGGTATATATTTTAGGTATTTTTATCTGTTGTGGCTTTGTCTCCCTACTGTCATAAGAACCAGCGAAAAGAACTGTATACAGCCATAAATACAACGTTGTAAGTGTTTATGATTTATATATGAGTCTCGCAGGCCTTATACTGCATATCTCATAATCATCTCATAATTTACTTCTAAAAGGGCAGCCTTTCACATTTTCCTCATTCAACATTATGTTTACTTGATTCACATTGATTTTTTACTGTTGTAGAGGACAATACAAAAAGCACTCTCATGAATAAATAATCATATGGGACACACAAGTCTTATGAGACATACAGTATAAATAAAACACATACATTTAGTGTGGTATGCTGCTACAGACCTGAAAATGCAACGTATTCCAAGGGCCACGTTGCGTTAATGGTAGCAGTAGTGACAGGTACTAAAAGTATTGTGAAACTGTGGATGCTGATGTTGCTCAATAATTAAAGCTTGTTGAAAATGTGTTTTAATGATTCAATAATTTTGCATTTGTTAACTATTATTATATGCTATCTGTTTAGTTCTTCATTCAGAACTGAATAACTATTCAGGGAATAGCTCTAAAACCTGGTGCAGTTCCCAAATCCTTCTTACTCTTTCCTTAGTGACTTCTTCCAGATTGGTGCACATCACTGTAAGCGTCACTAATATCTAAAAACCAAGATTTTTTATTATTTATTTTTTTATAATGGGTTTCTTTTTGCAGTTGGTGATGGCTTACGGCTTTCAGACTTGATGGCAAAATTTGACTCTCTCAATATGGACCCTGTGATCCATCCTCAATCCCGTATTCATGGAGCATTGCTATGCTTAATATGAGATGTATAGTTTCTGTGTCCTAGCTGCCTGCTGGCTGTTTCATCTCTAGCAGGAAAGCATGTCCCCTTATAGTTTTTCAATAGTGGCTAAAGCCTGCCCTTGTTCTATTGTTCTCTCCAATAAAAGGCACTAATCCATAAGCCTGGTAGACTGGATCTAGGAAGGGTGTCATTCTCAGACAGATTATATGGTACTAACAGGATCGGCAAAGGTGGGTGAGATCAGGGAAGAAAATAACAAAAAGGGACCTGGTATTGATCATCCTTCTTTTAGACCATTTGTGTTGTTTCATTAGGATTCTTGAGTGCTTGGTAGTGGAGTATTTCTATAAGGGCATAATGGATATGTGTCTATCTAGTTTCATCCAAAGTGACTGATTGAGTTACCTAACCTTATCCCCATCAGGTTAATTGTACACAATAATTGTAACAAGACACTCGAGTGTTTGGTCTTGGTCCCTCTTTTTACTGAGTTCTCTTTTTCATTTTGAAGGTTACATCGTCAGTTGTTTTTTCTATAAGTCTAATTGCTTCCTTTGTTGTTTTCCTGCCCTTGTCAATAATAATACAAGTGAACACCACACACACACACACACACACACACACACACACACACACACACACACAAGCAAACCAAATGACCACTAGACATTCAATTCCTAAGGGCCTTCAAGTGTTTTTTTCCCGTTATATTTGTAATGGAGATGGAATTGTCAAGTTATTGGAATTCTCCACACCTCCTAACCAGGATCTCTACTTGCACAGGGTCATAAGCTAACTTTCTAAATCTACCCAATGGCCAAATGGGCTTCTACCCAAGATCAATAGACCACTGTGGATCTCAGTGGAAAGGTTTTTCATTGCGTTTCTATTACATGATTAGGTTGATCCTGAATACTTAACAAATAGAGCTGCATTTCACCCCCACTGTTTTAAACCTCTCACAAAAACTCACTAATAGCAGAAGAAAAAGCAGATTCAATGAAACGTGGGCAACATTTAAAGTTAAAGGAAGTGGGAAATGGAACTCACGTTTGTGACTTAAGGAAGGATGTCAGTCAATGCTAATGAGGTATTCTGGTAGCGCCTTTATTTGGATAATTTCATACGCAATGAAGTTTTGCTTTAACCACTAAGCCACTGGCTCAGAACAGGGACTTTGTTTTATCCCTTTGGTTTTGGCAAACATCACTCTCTTATTGACGCATTACATAAACAAGTTGTCACTCAAGTCAGCACTCACTGCTAATTAGATTCTCACTGGCTTAATTTAATGTGTGGGAGATGCTTTATGGACAGTTACATTTAAAATCTCATCATAATCCTCTGAGGTGTTAAACCTAGAGACCTATATATACATATATATATATATATATATATATATATATATATATATATATATATATATTTTTTTATTAGAATGTTTAAATAAAAATGTTCTTTTTTTCTT
>VUQK01004426.1:29242-57107 GCA_015106715.1 Bujurquina vittata | reverse complement strand
CACCCTCCGGCAAAAAAAAATATACATCTGTGGGAAACACTGGTTAGCCACAACAAGTGATTTCTTTTTGGAAGCCAATGCTGGGAGTTTGACACTAGGGAAAAAAAAAAAGTTGGAACCAGAACTTCCTGTTACTTCAAGGCAATCTTATAGACGGACACTTTGTCAACCCATAATCTAATGATAGACTAGTTATGTTTGCTGTAAATCTTACCATCTGCTTTGAATTACCACAGATATCATAACCGATATCAGTAAACAAGATTATCGATTTTCTGCTCAAAGCATAAGAAAAACCTTTTTTAACCTTTAGATGTTTAGAAACCAATACCGGTGATTGCTATGGTGGAATAAACCTTTGAGATGCTGATAGCCAGTCCTGTTTCCAGGTGTTCATTTGTCCCCATCCCGATCCCCATGCAGCCGTCTCTCATGCTGCCGCTTGGTGATGATGTATTTGAAGAACTCGTAGACGGACCAGCTGATGGCAGTAGAGGGCATCTGGTAGATGACGCGGGCTTGGATGCCCTTAAAAAAGGCTGGAATGCCTCCCATCCTGTACACCATCCGAAAAGCCTCACCCAGACCAGAGATGTGGCGGCTGCCGGGGGCCGATGCAACTGCTCCAGCTGCCGTTGCTGCCTCCGCCTGGATCATATGCACAGCATGAGCCTCCTGCGTGTTGAGGAGGGTCTTGCAGACGTCGAGGGGGCTAGTGGCAGCAGCAGCCAGGCCTCCAGCAAGAGCACCAGAAACAACGTGGGAGGAAGGGTTGTATTGTCTGTGGGGGTTGAGGAGCTCCTGGAGGTACTCGTAGGTCATGAAGTGCAGCGCCTGGAAGGGCACGTTCATCGTCAGCTGGGTGGTGTAGCTGCGGTAGAAAGCAGCTGGGCCCTCGTGTCTCAGCAGAGAGCCCACACAGTCCAAGACGCCGCGATAAGGAGAGTTAAACATCTGCATACGCTGCTTCACAACTAAAGGAAAAAGACAGGACACAGCTTCCTAATTAATCACATTCAGTAAAACCTGATCAAGTCTAAGTTTTCTATGACGTATGACTATCACCATATTCTACACAGAATTGCAAAAACAATGTTTACCTTCTCAAGTAAACACATGTAACTGTCATTACCAGACTGATTTGACTGATGTCGTAAAAGTTCTTTTGTGCGCAGCTCTGCCTCTAGTACAGCTGAGCCTGTAGCTCCACCAAGTGTCCTGATTACAGAGACACTGCATGGTCTCTAATAGTCTGAAGTAGGTTGAGCTTCTTTAAATAGGCCAACACTAAGTCTTTACTGTGCAGATGACTGCATACACATCAGGTGAGCTGACACTAGTAAGAGGAGGTTGAGGTTTTACCTTCAGCTGGGTTCATGATGGCATCGTGCAGCAGTGTGGCCACACAGCCTGCCACTCCTGCACAACACAGACAAAAAAATAAAATAAAAATGAAGTTAAAGTTTTAACCACAACAGCCTCCCTTCCTAGAAGTGAGGTAAAACACTTGCATCCGCGGGTATCATTTTCTTTCAAATAAAAATTGTAATGAAACTGTCAGTAAGCACAGTCAGGGTCACTTTCTTCTCTCAATTTCTACTGTATTCGTTTTCTATTCGGTTGTGAGGCATCTTACCGTTTGCAAAGTGGCTGTTGGTGCCAGGATGAATAGCATCACTGAGTGAGAACTTGATCTTCTCGTAGCAAGCGAAGTAGAGAGCATGGGCCGGCCCCGCACCCAGTGCCAGCACGTTCACGCCTCTGATCGGCCGCCACACACCCTCGGTCTGTACAATCTGCCGCAGGGCATCCATCACGTTCCTGTAGCGTGCGCCTGGCTCTGGGTGCAGACTCTGCATGCGAGTCTGAGGTCATGTAGGAAAACACAAACAATAATGAATTAGACAATCCAAATATTTTAGGTTCGTGTTCACTACACAGACTGCCTGTTCCTTGTGTGTTTCCAAATGTAACGCTTTGTATTGTCTTGTTTGATCAGTTCCTGATGCAAGTTGATTTTCTTGCTTGAGACAATAAAAGTTACTTTAATCTTTCAATCAATGATAGTGTAGGAAGTTTAAAGAGGGGGAAAAAAACCAAACTCCTATTATAGTAAAGAATCAAGACAAAATGATCGTGGATGACAAAGACAGAGAGCAGTTTCACTGCTGTGTCCAAATTTCATGCCGTGTGTGTCACTTTGACTGTTTTTTCACTGGAAATCACCCAGTGTTTATTTAAGTGTATAATATTGCAAAAATTGTGACAAAATTCAAGTCACTGACCATAAACAAGAACTGAGTACCAGGACAAAGGGCTAGTCAAAGCAGTCCATCATTGGCTTTGCTCATACGTAAGCGGTAGAGTTCACTGGTGGACAATAAACACTAATGAATCATGCACAGCTGATCAAAGTAACAAACTGCCAGAGCAAAAAGAAATGTTCTTAAAACTCCAAAAGATGTCACAATCCCTAAACCTTTCTCAGCTGACTACAGCTAATGTACAGGACAGCCAGGAGCACAGCCTCCTCCTGACAAAATGTTTACTTGGACTTTCCCGGTTTGTGCTTCTGGGAAATGATAACTCACATGGAATGTGCTCAGTCATCCACAATGTGAGCAAGACTGCTGTTTTTTTTTTTTTTTTTTAAAGAGCATCCATGTTCCCAGCACTGAGACTGGATTCAGGGTTGGTGGAAGCCAAAATCCTTTACATGCAGGAATAACCCTGCATCTATTTTTACTTATAAAGCGTAGATGCTGCTAACCAGCTTATTCTAAAATGGGTTTTTATCATCTTTAAGCAAACCATGGCTCATAAAGCTAAAAACAGGGTCTAAGAGGAAAAAAAAATAGGAATGCATTTAAAGAAGACTCTGTAATGATCAGAAAACCAGAAAGTAAAAGAGCAACTTAAACATCTTATTGTAAACATTTATCCATCATGAAAAAAGATGCACTCGGGGTGCACTGAGGACACATTACTCTCATTCAGAGTTCAAACTTTCAACTTTTCATGGTTTCTACCAAAACAGATTAGTGACAAATGCCTTCTGCCTGCCTTCAAGCAACGAGGAAATAGACACTGAAAACAGTAGAAAGAATGAATTGAAGCATAATTGTCAGTGTTGCATAAAGATGTTGATCAGATGCATGTGATGGCAGCAGAAAACTGATTGTGAAAATCAAAACGCATTGGCATGAAAGGAAGCTGTTTTTAAAAAAAAGTTTACAGTAAATTAAGTCCAAACCAACTTCCTTCAGAGGAATGATTTTCAACCACAAAGTTTTGTAATGCACTTCCTCGTCTTACTTCACTAAGAGAGAGTCCTCAGACAAGTACGGGAAAAAGGCTTAAAAATATCTTAAATAAAGTCTTCTTTATAGAGTTAAAAAAAACAACAAAAAAAACTGAAGGTCACCGTTTCATCACTTTGCAAACACCACATCCATCAAGTTTTTTCCTCTTTTTCTAGGCAGACGTTTCATAAACTAAATCCAGGATGGAGATAAAGCTTGACTGTTAGCCTTTAAAAGAGATGCAGAGCAACTTTCTTAAAAAAAAATAAAATAAATAAATATATACATATATGTAATATACACCTGCACAGGATTCTACAGCAGCTGATTGCATCTTTAAACACTTAGTGAATAAGAATTTGAAATAACCACACATTTGTGAGTCACAATATTTTCAGACGGTGAACACTGAACATGGTGTAACTCTGATACAAAGCCTGTTCCTGAAAACAAGAAGACAATCAAGTTTGAGGTTGTTTTTCCTAATTCTTCAACATGGAATTTATAATGAATGAGAGCTTTGTTTGACTGACCTTTGCTACAAGAAACCACAGAATTGCTGCTTCTTTATCTCCTGATACAAAATGAGAAAACAGAAGGCTGTATACCAGTCTCTGAGCTAACAAAGACACTGTCTCACAATATTACATTTATACATTTGACTAGTCAGTTCTTCTTCTCAACATGTACTCAGCTGAACTTGTTTTAAAGCATGCTGAATACTAGAAAGAAACAATGTGCTGCATCATCGCAATTGTTTCGAGTGAGCACAGATATTGATATCACAGAAAGACAAGGTTGGACAATTCTAAAACTATCCAGTTATGTCATTCACAGAAGCAAAGGTGTAGTAAAGTGTAGGGTAGTGCCACACCTCCGTCTACAAGGAGAGCCCGCTTCATTTAACCAATGTGTTGACTTTTGGTCTAGTGCCGAATGACCCATTTGAGTTGCTCAACTGCTACACATTGGACTTTCACCATGGCTCTTTGTCTATTTCTCCACATTAAAGGATCAGTGATCCTGTCTACAACCATAACCGTAGCTCTGACTAATGTTCTAATCCTCTTCCTGTATGTTCATTTCTTTGGTATTAAACTTTGACAATCTGTGAACTCAAAGATAATCCTCAAATCTCGGCTGTTTCCTTTTTTCCAGTACTATCTATAATTATTTGCAACATAGAATAGGAGGCTTTGGGCATAGCCGCACAAATGTCCGTGGGGTTAAGGGATGCGTGTCTTTAGCTCATTGAATCTGACCCGTGTAAAGATCGTGTTGTGCAGCAAAGTGTAAGATCTGCAATCCCACTTAAGATCGAAAAAGCTACAAGATCAATAAAGAAATAAAAAAATACGTTTATAAACCTATCCGACAAAGGATTATGTTAGCTATAAACACGACCTAAGCGGCAAGTTAACATAAAGCGGCAAGTCAGTGAGCAACTATCAAGCCTAACAGATCACTTATCCAGCCAAACAAAAGCTGGGTGTAGACAAACACACTAATATTACGCTTTTCATTGCAGCCAAGCGAGCACCTTGTGCTTTGCAGTTTTACGTTAATGTAACGTTAGTGGGTTATCTGACCTCTGTTAGCAAGGTTACCCCTGTTAGCTTGTAAGCTAGCCACAATCGAGCTCAGGCTCGTAAAGAGGCCTGCGTCAGGCTCAGCTTTATGCAACCAGTTGCTGCGCTCAAAGATAGACAAACAGGGTCCGACAAAGTTTAAAACTCGCACTCTATTATATTCCATTGCTACTGTACCTTGACGCAGTCGATGGGATACATAAGGCAGTGCTCCATGATTCCAGCCACGGCACCAGCTAGCATGTGTGTGCTGGTGGCCATTCCTTGAGGTAGCCCCTCATAGTCTATTTCTGTCTCGACAGAAGTCGAAGTGTCCGAAGTACTGCGATGCGACACCGGGGCAAAGTCCTGTTCCCCTGTCATTCTGGGTGAGATATGAAATCCTCCCGCAGTCCCCAGCAGTCTGCCGCCCAGCCATCGAATCTCTGCACCGGCTGCAGCGCCACCGACCCGGCTGTCGACGCCTGCTGCTTCCACGGACGTCCGCCGGGACATGAAACCGTCCGCTTCCATTTAGATAAATCACTTTAGCCCTTCAGGTATGGTCAAATCGGCAAACCCAACGACCTGCCTGTTGGGGCGTTCTTCCCGGCAGCTTGTGACTGCAAACCGGGGAGAGAAAGTGCGCGGCAGTCCGCTGCACAGAAACCGGGAACAGGCAGGAAGGATGGGTGGGATCTGGGTTGGTTGGCAGTGTGCCGCACCAATAGATGAATTTGATTCGCTGGTTAGCTGTCAATCATAGACAACTCGCTTCAATTAGCCAATTTGGTCTAGGCGGATGAGACAGTGGGCGGGGTTTAAACCTCGTCTTTTGTGTAACATCCCGTTATCACACAAACGTGGGCCTACGGCAACGGGACATCCCGAGGTGTTACGTATAAAGTTTATATAAACTTGAAATAAAACTACACCTACACCTAAAGTTAGGGTATGTGAGCATTCAACTGCTGTAACAAAAGAATTTCCCAAATGTAGAATAAATAACTGATTTCCCATCTCATCGTTTTGTCGTTCGTGTGCATAGTTCTGATTATTCCTACAGTCATGAAGGTAGCATAGTGAACGCCCGGCTTTCGTTATTGATGACGTAGGCAAATGGGCGAACCGGAAATTTTGTTGGAAATTTCAGTCATTTCCTCTTCTTCTCGTCGCAGTCTCTTAACTAATCTACCGACGAAACAGTGAGAGAAGAAAACATTGTATCATCTTTTCTGTCGAAGAACAAACAAGTATTATTAATGTTCGTTATTGCCATGGCGGAGAAGAGTCGTCTGTAGGTACGTATATAAGAGCGACTGATAGCATACGGGTGCTGATGGTTATCGGTAGTGCGTAAACGTAGCCGGTTTGTAACTGAACAGTTATTATCAGTGATAGCAACATCTATAGTCAATGTGGATATTGTATAAACATGTTTCTCCCCTGTTACTTGGTTACAGTTACAGTTATTGTGTTTTATGTAATGGTTTTAGCTTATATAAGGGGGAGGTAGGCTTGTTACATTGGGTTGTGAAAGAAAGCAAAGGTTGTACTAAAATGTAGCTCCCCTGTTTTACAGGAATGTCTCACAAATACAGTACTGGAGTTAAAATATCACAAATTGGAAGCACAGTATCCTTATTGTTCAGACAAGTTAGAGTAATTTTGATATCCTGGCGCTGTAGGAGACAGCTGCCTCTCCAGTAGCTCTGTAGTAATTAGTGTTTTTAACCTATTTTTCTCCGCTTTACTCTTACTACTGTCTTCCATTCTTCATTTATTATTTATTATCTATTTATTCTATTATATCGCTGTATAGCCTTGTATATTTCTTGTATATGTGAAACTTTATTTCTATCTTTTTCTATTTTATGTGTGTGCTACTGGAACTTTAATTTCCCTGACGGAACCCTCCCAAAGGGATTAATAAAATTAATCTAATCTAATCTAATTGGTTAATTTGTAAGTCAAACAAATAAATTATATAATTTTATTTCTAAAATCTTGGGTTGTGGTAAATAAAACTTAACAGTGTTAGTTCGGTGAGTGTAGAGACTAATAGGAATAAAGAATTTATTGGGTGGTACAAGTTTTATTAAGTTGGGGAAATAATGTGCAGCTTTAACTGCAGAATAAACAGCGGAGCACTGTTAAGATGGCTGAGCCCCTTTACCCCCCTTTTTTATTCTCTTACAGCAGAAGAAAAGTCTAAACCCTCGACGACGACATAATCAGCTTGCAGCCGCCATGAGGTGACAACTGTGACATTTTGTACTTTTGCTGACGTGGACACATGGCAAGGTAATAAACTGATAACAGCTTCTGCTATGAGAAAATTCCTCCGAAGCCCTGATGTTTGGCACTCTGACCTTTTTTATACAGCCACGGGAAAACACACACATTACTAATCACATTAACAAGGGCTTGGCACTTAACAGAACATAGCCTTAATGTAATTCAATGTCTTTCTCTCCCCCCCCTCTACATTGTAAATTAATACTGAGACTCCAGACTATGAAGGAACACATAAGGAATCATGTAGCAAACTTAGTGTTAAACAAACCAAAATATGTTTTAGATTTGGATTCTTCACAGTCAGCACCTTTTGCTTTGATTACATCTCTTGGCATTCTCTCAATCAGCTTCATGAGGTCATCACCTGAAATGGTTTTCCAACAGTCTTGAAGGAGTTCCCAGAGGTGCTGAGCACCTGTTGGCTGCTTTGCCTTCACTCTGCGGTCCAACTCATCCCAAACCATCTCAGTTGGGTTTGGATCAGGTGATTGTGGAGGCCAGGTCATCTGACACAACACTCCATCACCCTCTTTCTTGGTCAAATAGCCCTTACATAGCCTGGAGGGGTTTTTGGTGTCACTGTCCCGTTGAAAGACGATGGTCCCACTAAGTGCAAACCAGATGGGATGTCGCTGCAGAATGCTGAGGTAGCCATCCTGGTTAAGTGTGCTGTGGATTTTGAATAAATCTCCAACAGTGTCACCAGCACAGCACCCCCACACATCACACTTCCTCCTCCATACTTCACGGTGGGAACTACACATGTAGGAACGTCTATTCACCTTTTCTGCATCTTATCCTGTGTAACAGTGGGAATTCTTGGTCTTCCTTTCCTGGGGCGGTCCTGATGAGAGCCAGCTTCATCATAACATTTGATGGTCTTTGCGACTGCTCTTGAGGATACTTTCAAAGTTGTTGGAATTTTTCAGATTGACTGACCTTCATTTCTTAAAGTAATGATGGGCTGTAGTTTTTCTTTAGTTAGTTGAGTCGTTCTTGCCATTATATGGATCAGAACATTACTCAGATAGGGCTATTCACTGTATACCAACGCTACCTCTGATGGTCTCAAACACATTAAGAGGGGTAGAAATTTAAGAGATTAACTCGTGACAAACCACAGCTGTTAACTGAAAGCCATTCCAGTGACTACCTCATAAAGCTGACTGCAAAAATACCAAAGCTATCATCTAAGCAAGAGGCGCCGACTTTGAAGAAGCTAAAATATAAAACATATTCTGGTTTAACACGTTTGTTTACAAAATAATTCCATATGTATTTCTTCATAGTTTGGATGACTTTAGTATTAATCTACAATGCAGACAATTTATAAATAATGAAAAACCACTGAAACCTTTTACTGGTACTGTATATAATGGTATCTGCTGTGTTTTCTTCTTCCATAGGATCACTTTGTCCTGCCTGCCAGCCTCCTGGTACTGCAGCGTGTCCCTGCTGTCTCTGGGCTGTGCCCCAAGACAGAGGCTTCTGCTCCTGCTGTTGCTGCTCATCACGTCTGCCTTCCTCCTCCTGGAAACCTACCAAAGGCAGCTCTGGGGCACACGGCGACGGCCCCAAGTTAACAAGTGAGTTGACAGATATAGAAATAAAACAAGGTTGACAAAGTGGGGGTCTTACAAATCTGAAAGCTTTTGGTAACATAGTTTCCACTTATATGCTACTATGGGTAACTTAAATGGATTTTGGTCTTCCTCTGATATTTTTTTCTTGGTAGAAATTTTCATTTAAAAAGTTCCAAAAGCCATATATTTTCCATTCAGTGCTGTAGAAGCTAAGCAAGAGTAAGCATGGTTCTTGGGGATCAGCACAGTGAAGCAGCATGAAGACATCGAGCATGTCAGGTTACAGGATGGTGAGGGGATGTGCCAAAACATGCCTTAAATGGAGGTGCATTTCATAATCAGCCACCATTAATCTAATAATGCAAGTCCTCCTCTCTTTCAAGTATGCTGGAGTGGAAAGCTAATGGCAAACAGATAACCAGCACTGTTCAAAGCACTCAGTATGTGGGACTGACTGCAGGTGTTCTCTCTGGTAAACAAGGGACAGATACACTCAAAATACAAATAATTCCTAAAAATATAAATGTGCTCTGTGTTTTTTTGTATGAATATTTAGAACATTTGGTTCAGAAGTAAATGCATTAAATAGATTAAAGGAAAGAGCATGCTGGTGAAGCTAAAAAAGACAGAAATGGTCTGTGTTTTAAGGTGGTAAATTGAATGGGCTTTTAGCAGAGCACTCTAAGTGCCTCATTCAGCCATTCATACACGCACCTTTTTTCTACGCCTAAGTGCTTTCTATCTAACATTCACACTCAAAATGAATGCATCGGAGGGCAACTTGGAGTTCAGTATCTTGCCCAAGGATATTTTGGCATGTAGACTGTAGCAGCTAAAGATCAAACCACTAACCTTCCCATTAGTAGATGACCTTCTCAACCTTCTGATCTCCAGGCAACCCAAAAGATCTTGATACCTTTGTGCTTTGTCTGGTACACAAATACTTTTTTCTGTGCAGGCGTATATTTTTCATCTCCTAATGTTTCTGTTGGCTCTCCTCCAGATACCTCTCCATCGCTGAGTCCATGGAGGCTACTGACATCCTCAACCCTGCACTGAATTATGGCATCGTAGTTGACTGTGGCAGCAGCGGCTCTAGGGTCTTTGTGTACTACTGGCCCCCCCACAACGGGAACCCCCACACCCTACTGGACATCAGACAAATGAGGGACCGCGACCACAACGCTGTCGTCAAAAAGATCAAACCTGGTGAGGAAGCAGGGCTCGCTTTTAGCCCAGTTTGTTGCAGCGTTGTCTTTGTACAAGGTTCACGCTTGCTGAGGACTTAGATCTCTGTATGTATGCACAAAAGGGCAGTGCTGTTTGGTTAAGTAGTGAGGCACAGCAATAACGTGCACCTGCGTATAAAGATAGTTAAGCCTTGAAAAGCGTTATATAAATGCCGGTTCATTTATTAATCTTGCTCTCTGTCCATCTTCATCATCCTACATATTCCTTACATCTTGCTGCTTTCCCTCTCGTGTGTCCTCTTTTCTCTCTCCTTGGATGTCCTTTCTTATTCTCTAGTGTGGTAGATTAACACACGAGTTAGTCTCCAGTTTTCTGAGCCACTGATAATTTTAAGTATGTATTTCTTCAGAGGGAAACCAGTTTGAATTTTTCACTACACATTCCAGCAAATGTTTCACTATAAAAGCCTTTTTTAAGAAATGAAAGGATTCTGTATATTGAAATGCCAAAACATATACACGAAATGATGAAGTTGTATAAATGATGTAATGCAATAACCTTAACAGAACAAGTGATACTCAATAAGGAGTTAGAAAACACCAGTTATGCTCCGCAGTTGAGGTAAATAAAAGTGAGGCAGTATGAGATGAATCACAGTGTTGTAAATGATTCATGTAAATGAATGAGCAATTAGAAGAAACATTTTTCCTAGTTTTGCTCAACTGTAACTGTTTTAGCCTTTTCATGTTTACTGGCTAATGCACAGACCAGAAACAATATGACTCAACTCGCTGTGCTGCTTAAAGGCAACCGGCTGCTGGCAACTTTTAGGGTGAAATGTTTCCTTGCATGTTACTCAGTGGATGAGGTGACATCTTAAATCAATCAGCACATCCTAAATGTGGAATATACTTCAATGATGATTGAATTTCAGCCAGATCTATATCTGAAATATATAAATACTGTTTTCTCGCTACAAGGATAAATGAGTGTCAGAGCGTCTTTGCCTTGCTCCTGCACGTATACTCATAAGGGAATATTTCCACCATCTCTGTATAAATAAAGCTGTTCATTTGAGAATTGCATTTTTATTATTTCTTGTGCAACATGAGAAAGAGTGTGGAGCCGTTTTGTTGCAAAAAGCTCAAGACAAAAGTAGCAATTCTGTGTTAATTTCATTTCAGCACTCTAATCATTTAAAAACCCAACGTGTACCCAAGACTCGCCACTTCTACAGAGATGTGATCAAACTCAGTCTCTTAAACTTGGTGGAATAATCCGTCTCGTGTTTTTTGTTTTGTTTTTTTTTTGTTTTTTTTGTGAACTGCCTCAAATGGTGCCACTGAGACAGATGAGAAGATGATGGTGACTGTCTGCCCTTTGGCTCCCAGCCAAAAAACTGAACATCAGAACCCGTGAGACTGGAGCTGATAGAGTAGGCTCACTGATATATTTTACGTCAAGTCATGTAAATTGTATGGAACCTGCATTATAGCTATATTTAAGTCATTTTATGACCCCAATTAACCCCTGTTAAACCTTGTTTTATCTTGACAGCATCACATTGGTGTTCTAGTCGTCGTGCTTTTATAACTAGCTTATACTAGCTTTTTCTTTTATAACTAGCTTGGTCTCTTTTATACCTGACACTACTCTCTCTCTCTCTCTCTTTCTTTGTGTGTGTGTGTGTATGTGTGTGTGCGTGCGTGCGTGTGTGTGTGTGTGTGTGTGTGTGTTCTCAGGTATCTCCACTCTGGCAAACACACCAACGCAGGCCAGTGATTACCTCTATCCTCTCCTCAGCTTTGCTGCTGCTCATGTCCCAAAGAACAAACACAAAGAAACGCCGCTCTACATCCTCTGTACTGCTGGCATGCGGCTGCTGCCTGAGAGGTAGACAGAACACCATACAACAGCACCATGTGCACCAGTTTTTAACCCAGTGATATTTTAAGGGAGATCTGTTATAGTTATTCTGGATCTACTGTGAACTACTGTGAATACTTTTATTCGTGGAGTCATTTGAGCCGCCTTACATGATTCACAGTTCAAAATGATGCTTATTTATGTTATACTGGGCCTTGTGCAGCTCCAGAGTTTATCCACTGTGTGCAGCAAGCTGTTTTAGCTCCCCTCCCTGTGCCTTCAAGCCAACTGTCTTCTGATTGGTTGCCCTTTGCATACAGTTGAACAGCTAGTGTGTGGAGTTTCACCCAGAGAAGCGTGGCTGAGGTTACCCTATTTAAGATATCATCTCCATTTGTATCGTACAATCAGGAGTAAAAAAAAAAAAGAAACCAAGCAATTAGATCAGTCTGAAGCCCAAGCTTTGAATCACAAGGATTACTTGTACATATTTTTAATATGAGCATCTGCCATTGTGAGAAGATAAATATAAAAGAAAGTAAGGAAAGGTGAATAGAAAATTTTTGCACTGTGATTGTTTTATAAGTGGCAATACAATTTTCAAATTATAATTTAAGTCTTGCCTCTTTAATCTTCATGCTCTCTCTGTTTAATTGAAGTGTCTTTATAGTCTCTGTTTGGAAGAAAATTTGCTTAACTATTTAATTAGACTTTTCTGTTCTCTGATTCTCTGTATATTGTTGTGTTGTGCGTGTTGTGACTGGTTAAAACCTCACATGTCTTGCCGTTCCTCTCTGCATGTAGCCAGCAGGCAGACATTTTGGAGGACCTGGTCACTGATGTCCCCCTGGAGTTTGATTTCCTGTTTTCCCGTTCCCACGTTGAGGTCATCTCTGGGAAGCAGGAAGGTGAGCTGAGAGGCTTGTTTACCCTGCTGATAGGGGCTTCATTTGTTGAGTACAGAAACAAATGGAATTGCAGAGTCACTACATAAGGAATAACTCTTTAATTCTGACATTTCTAACTGCTGCCTGCCTGTTTTTTGTGCCTCCCTGCTGTGGTTGAAATGACACGTTCCTGTAACTTTGAAGGCGTGTATGCATGGATTGGCATTAACTTTGTCCTGGGCCGCTTTGATCATGCCGATGAGGGTGAGTGTGGAGCCATGACATCAACCAAACTCACACTAATGTTTGTTACATGTGTCCAGAATTACTAAATAATTGTTTTTTTTTCTGTTTGTTTTGTTTTGGGTTTTTTTTAGAGGATGCCACAGTTGAGGTGACAACAGGGTCTCAGAGTCAGCAGCCAATTAGCAGACGGCGCACAGTGGGCATCATGGATATGGGTGGAGCTTCACTTCAAATTGCCTATGAGGTGCCCAGTGCCATCACCTTCAACTCACCTCAAGAGGTAAGGACATGCAGTGAGACATCAGCCACTGCTAGGAGCAACTGTAACAACACGATTGCTGACCTGTGTAATAGTCTGGAAGCCTGGTCTCATCTGCATCAGCGTAACGCCTCAGTGTGGTTTTCAGGAGGAGGCAGGGAAGAGCGTCCTCGCAGAGTTTAATCTGGGCTGCGATGTTGAGCACACGCAGCACGTTTACCGAGTGTATGTCACCACGTTCCTGGGCTTTGGAGGAAACATGGCTAGGCAGCGCTATGAGGACCAGCTCTTCAACAGCACATTCACCAAGAACAGGTTACTCACACAAGTTTTTTTTTTTTAAATGTTTGAAGTCCTGTGTGAAACACATGAAAATAGCTACGTTTTTCTTAAAGTTGGAATAGACAACTGCACTGCCACATTCTCCCCCTGTGCCGCAGATCAAGTCCAGGAATTTTCTCCACTGAGTGAATATCATCTAATGTTTACTCTTGTTTTAACTTTATTCCTCTTTCACTCTACCTCTTCACCTTCTTTGCCTCCTTCTTTCTCCTTCCTTCTGTAGCTGCTACATTACATTTAATGTAACTACTTTAAAATTAAGTTAAACTTGCCATTTTCCCAGTTATATTACCATAAGAGACCAGCGTCTTCTCCTGTCATGTCATTCATATCTGTTGCTCCCACACCTGTGGCTGTTGTCTCTGTTTGCTTCTTGCTGCATTTTAGGTTTTGCTGAACTTTGTAAAAATACTGTAATTTTTCTGTCAGCCTTTAACTTGCTTTAATCACGGTGTTATCAGAAACTACGAAACAGCGCCCTCTACCTGCCACACAAATGCACATTTTTGAAATCTAATTGGGGAATGTGATGTCAAATATACTGAACATGCAAGGCAGGACTGGAAACAATTATATTAATGACTTGATTTGACAATGTTTATTGACTCTTTTAAACATATTATAAATGATCCAATCGATTCCAAGAAAAGTAAATGTAATTTAAATTTTTTCCCAGGTTTCTAACCACACAGACGGGCCTGAGTGAGGACAAGCCTTACCTGGATGCCTGCCTGCCAGTCGGACTGTCAGACACAGCAGCCCGGGGCAATCACACGTTGTACCTGAGAGGTCAGGGTGACTGGACCAAGTGTCAGGAGGCCGTGCGACCTTTCCTGGGCCTCCACAATGGCACAATGTCACCTGGAGGTGTCTATCAGGTACAGACCTTTATGATAGTACTAAGGTTTTGTGTATTGTATTCATAATTTCACATTAAAATTAAGTAGAGATGCATAGAAAAATTGTCAGATAATATTTTTTCAGGCTCCCATCAACTTCAGCAACAGTGAGTTCTACGGTTTCTCTGAGTTTTACTACTGTATGGAGGACGTGCTGAGGATAGGAGGGCAGTACAACAGTGAGAAATTCTCCAAAGCTGCTATGGTACCAGACACACAGGACCAGTCATTCCAGGAGACAAATAATCTAGAGAGAGGATTTTACCCTTTTCTGTTGGTTCAGTGAAAGTTCAGTTGTTTGTTTTGGGTTATTTAACAGGACTACTGCTCCACCAAATGGTCAACACTGAAACAGCGTCTGGATGACCATCTTTTCTCCCAGCAGGCAGACATCAGCAGACTGAAGTAAGTTCATTTTTCTGGCTGTCTTCATGCTGAGACAAAGTATCTCCTACAGTAATGTATAAATAAAGTGCCCTTTTCATGGTGTTGCATAAACTTGAAGTGTGCTGTAAAAATTAGTGAGTTATATAAATATTTAATCTCTCATACAGTTGTCATGAAGGAGATTATCAGCTATGGAGTCATTCAAGGAACTGCACTGCTGTGTTTGCTGTGTTTTGGGGTTTTTTTAAGCATCTGCCAGCGTGCACCTCTCATAGGAGAGAAAGCAAATGTATAAACTGACTCAGAGGCGTTTTTCAGGTTTTTTTGACTTAGTTATGCATGTTTTTCTGTCAACCAACCAAATTTCTAAAACTGGTCGTGTTATTTGTGTATACACTTAATATTTATTCAGTCTACTGAACAGTAATAAAGTGCAGATTTTCGGGATGTTTTATTTATTTCTTTTATGAGGCTCTCTTAGAACTTCATTTTCTGCCCATAAACTCTTCCCAGCTCTTCTACCAGCAAACAACACTGGATTATTTCAGTAACACCAGGAGCCGCAGGCACACCCCAGACATTTTTGTCACTGTGGGGACGGTCTAGACAAGAAACCAAAACAAATATATGTGAACCGCTCACTTGTTCTCAATTCTTTACTTCACTAACTCTGAATTATACACTTGAAAAAGTTAAAAGTTTCAACCTAAATCTTCCCCTTAGGTTACAGCTGAAATTCTCACCCCCCAAAAAACTGTCATGTCATTGCAATTTAGTGCAAGTTGATGTCTGCTGTCATCATTTTTCCACCATCAAAGACAGGGTTTCACTCACATTTGTGCTCATCCCTGTGGGAAGTAAATCTGAAGGTTGATAATGTCGGCTGCATCACTCTGGCCTCAGATTGTCCTGATACTTTTTGAAAAATAATCTACTTCTGGTGGCAAAGTTGCAAAAGTTATTCCTTTTTTTTGCCTGCAGGTGGTGCACATTTGCAGAGCTCTAGCTGCAGCTGTTAGTGTAAATGGCTGCTTTGTTTTTCCTGCCCACAGATGCTGCAGGTTTGCCTTGAACCACTAGAGGTGTAGTGCTGGTCATTTACAGGTGTCAGTTTATCCCCCTCTGACCCATTATTGCGCTCTTTTTACCCCAGGTATCAGTGCTTCAAGTCAGCCTGGATGTATGAAGTACTGCACTCTGGTTTCCGTTTCCCTACTGATTACCCGAACCTGAAAACAGCCCAACTGGTTTATGACAAGGAGGTCCAGTGGACTTTGGGGGCCATCCTGTTCAAAACCCGTTTCCTGCCTCTCAGGTAACTGTAGGATATAATCTCACTTTTCCTGGCTGTTAGTTTCACTCAGTGGCTCCTGTTGTCCCTTCAAATGTTTCAGAGGAATATTAGGTTGCTCGCTATAAAAAACAGCTTAAATCTTTATCCTGTCATGGTCTGAAATCATCTAGATGGCATATATATTTTAGTTCAATACAGGACTGAAATGAAACTTGCAAAGTTAAATCAAAATAAATAAAAGTGAATCCAGGAATGAAGAAGCACAGAGCATTATATGAATACATGGTTGACTACTTGAAATGTTTTCAAAACAAATCCTCTTTACCTCCATGAGCAAGTTAAGAAATCTTATTTTGAAAGTTACAACTTGACTTCCCCCCCAACCTCCAAAAAAAACAAAAAACTAACAACCACCAGTTAAACAGAATGCTGTTCCTGCTGCTCTGCTCATTAGTAAGGATTTGTTTTGGATTAAACATGTGCTTCCTCTGCCCCGCGTGTTTCTCCAGGGACCTGCAGCAGGAAGCACTGCGGCAGAACCACCCCAGCTGGCTGCGCTCTTCTTTCGTCTACAACCACCACCTGTTCTCACTCTGCATCCTGGTGGTGGTGCTGGCCATCCTGCTCTACATCCTGCGCCTGCGGAGGATCCACCAGCGGGAGCAGCGGCAGGCCGAGGTCCTGAACCTCCTCTGGGTGGAAGAGGGTGAGGTCCTCCTCCCTTAAGAAATAAATCTGGGACGGGGGGCTCCACACTGATCGCATACAGGGTCTTATGTGTGCCTCACTGAGTCTGAAGAATGCGAGCATGGAGGACAGTTAAGGAAGGTGGAAATTACTCAGTGGAAAAGCGTGTGACTTGTTGGATTATGATGTAATAGGAGAGCAGACGAAAACATCACAGCATGGAGACAGCTTAATGAGCCCCGAAATCACACACCTCCCTGTGTGTCGTTTGATCGCACAGAGCCCACCAAAGACTGGAAAGATGCACTCTGGGCTCACTTTCCTCTCTTCACCACCACTTTGGATGACAAGAATCACCCCAGATTTACAGGATCAAACCATTCCATTTTTTCCTACCATTCCTTCTAAGATCTTATTTCTATTTTAAATGCAGAGTGGATAGTTAACCTGGATGTGGTGTCATTTTTAATATTTCCACTGCTGAGTGAGGGAAAAACATGACAAAGAAAATTTGAAGACTTTCAAGATTGTTCAGCATCTTTTTAAGAAGTCACCTAAAGGCAGCAGAGGGAAACTCGTCCATCTGTGATTCTGCTGTTTTTCTTTTAGTTTACATACAAACATCGAATTTAGCATTTACCCAAAGATTCAGTTCTTAAAGGGGACCTAACAAGTTTTTTGTCATATGTGTACTGTTAAAATGGTCAGTGGTCACTTCAAATGTGGCCAATGTTTCAAATAATGAGGTCAGTGAGTGGGCAAGGAATCTCTGTGAGCCAAAAGCTGAGACTGATCTAAACACTCAGTTTACCCTTGGTGCTTTCTATCCTTGTATGATGTCAGTGAGAGGGGGATAGCCCTAATATGGTCATCTCAGGCACATTACTCTGTGGGGACAGAAGCCCCCGTTGGCTTAAAGGGAAGGTGGTTCTCATTAGATAGTAAATGAACTGAGGAGCTGCACCGAGGCCCAGTATAAGGATTATTTTGAACTATAAATCATGCAGAGCTACTCTAATAGAGTCCACGAATAAAAATTTAGAGCTTAAAATGAGCCTATTGGGTCTGCTTAAACCAAATCCTGGCAGCCTGGGCTGTACTGTAAGATTAATGTGAGCATAGCTGCGAGTAGGCAGAAGTCAGTGTTGTTGTCTGCAGGCTGAATGAGGGCCAGATGTTTATACGGACCACCCATCATGAGAAATGCGTTGTGTCCATATATGACTGGATGGTATATGGTGCATGTAATTATAGAGCGACTTCCATTTTCACATGAATCCTGTTTACATGTCGTTTACATTTGAATCCAAATATTGCATAAACACAGTACAGAACATGCGCTGGTCACCCGTTTCAGTGGCTGCTACAGATGAGAAGAACCAGGAAAAAGCTGCCAGGTCATCAGAAGTTTTGTATGCAGGCTTTTGTATCGTGTCCCGTGTTTTCCCACGCGTCGTTGGTCATCATTTCTGTGCCCAGATCCACCCCGGTGTTACCTTTCCTTTAACATGTGACTGTTATCTGGGAAATGACGTCCCTAACATGAACAAATGAGGAAAGCAAAGGTGAACAAGCTGCCTCTTACCTGAGGAGTTGTTTTTGTTTTAACCTAAATCTTACCCTCAAATTACCGCTGAAGCGCTCACTACCCAAAAAACTGACATGGTATTGCAAATTAGTGCAGGTTGATGTAACCGCCTGCTGTCATCATTTCTCCACCACCAAAGATAGAATTTCACCCACATCTCTGTTTGTCACCATGGGAAGATTTCCTTGAAAGCAGTCCTGGAGACTGATGATGTCAGCTGCATCACTTTGGCCTCAGATTGCACTTTGATACTTGAATGTCACTGCAGTCCTGCCAAGACCCCCGTCCCGCGTAGATTCTAATCAGAGGGAAGCCGAGGCCAAGAGGCTTTTTAGCTGAAATAAGCAGGGAGGCCTAATCAGAGTCTGGATGGAGGCACTGAAAACAGACAAAGACCCTGGAGGGCTGATATAAGCAGGTTCTGTCTGATTTTTGAATGCAAGAATTCAGAAAAAGGATAAAAAAAAAAACTTGTGCCTCAGGCTTAGATGGATACTGGACATGAAAAAAAAAGTATAGCACAGCTCTGTCGGTGTAACTAATATTACGATGAGCTACTGTAAAGCCATTTTTTAAAATAAGAGCATAATCCAGACAAAAATGTTTGTTCCATTTTGTGTCTACTGTATTTCATTGCTGTAAACTGGAGCCACTGTTTTGTTTTCTAGTGAGTGTTGGCGCAGTGATTTGTGCTGACAGACTGACAGAGCTGTGCAGCAAACCATGAAGACAAAAATATGTGTCTGAACTGCACCTGGTAAAACTTCCTGAGAAGTTATATAATGCATAGATTTTAAATATCCAAATGGCTCTGAGTTTCTCATACTGGTTTCAGTCAGGTGGTATTTCCTGATTCATCCAGCTCAATGATGAGGACTCCATTGTTTTCAAAGAAAATTGTCCTTTGTAAGCTCTTAAGTGGTGCTAATGTGAATGTTGTAAGAGAGAGTGAAGCTATTTAAGAGCTCTGCATAATTTCAAAAAGCTCAATATGTTCTCTTGTTTTCCCTTTTGTGCTTGTCCTGACATGGATGAGTTCTGACTTGTCTTCATCAAATCGTCATTGTTCATTTGGAACATTTCTCTCACACTTTCGCACTCTTAAATTCTCAATCATGGAGACCTGAGTGCCAGCAGAGCCATTTCTCATTCTAGTTTATATTCTGTTGCGTATAAAAAAATGCAAACCAATTTCTGATCCATCCTGATGAGGATTTTATGATTTCTGCTGCTTCTGTAATATTTTGACTCCTGACGGAGGACCAGTCTTACTGTCGATCCAGAGTTGGGCATTGTGCAATGTTGAACAGTAATTCACTGAAGGGGAAACTTGATTTATTTTTTAATGTTTTTAATTGTGGTACTTTTAACATAAATGTGAACTGAAACAATCCCAATAAATGGTTCCTTTGTAATTCAAGTTATTTGACTCTTGTCTGTGTATTGTGCCAGGTGGACCAACTGTAGGTGTGTTCAAGCAAAGCCGCAAATGTTGAATATGAAAAACAAAGCCAAAACCCCAGTGCCAAAAACAAGGGGGGGGGGTCGCTTTTGCTTCCAAGATATGGATATATAATATGTCATTCCTGCTAATAAACAAGTGGATCATAGGTCACGAACACCTATGCTCTTACATGTCTTGGTCTCAATGCTGCTATCACTGACTTGTCTGCTAACTAATGTAATCGAACTATAAATTCCTACACTGTATGGCTGTAACACACAGACATTCATACCTGCTCAGCAACATTCAGTGACAGAATAATGAAATACATGAATTTCAGTCGCCAAAACTAAAGCATACATTTCTTGGGTGATCTTTATCGCATTAGAAAAGTAATAATAAATAAAAATGTACTGAAATTTAACTCAGACATTGCTTTTGAATTGTGGTTCAACTGATGAAACAAAGGAAACTGGCCTGGACTAAAATGATGGTAACTCTAGAAAATATTGTAAATAAGGGACACGTTAAACTAAGGTGTTTTCTAGTCAGCATCACAGGTGTCTTCTAACCTGTAATCAGTCAGTCTGCCTGTTTAAAGGGTGAAAAGTGGTCATTGTGCTGTTTGCTGTCATGGTGTGAACCACACTGATCATGGACCACAGAAAACTAAGCAGAGAGCTGTCTCACGGCCTTTAAAACCAATTACTGACAAGCATGTTAAAGGTAAAGATTGCGTCCAAGCAGCTTGATGTTCCCGTGACTACAGCTGCTCATTATCCAGACGATTAAGGTCCATGAGACCGTAGCCAACCTCCCTGGATGTGGCCAAGGGGGAATATTAATACAATATTAATACAAATGATAACCAAAGAGCCCAGAACAACTTCCAAAGAGTTTAGAGGTGAACTGCAAGGTCAAAGTACATCAGTGTCACACCATCCGTCACTGTTTGAGCCAAAATGGATTTAATGGAAGACGACTGAGGAGGACACCACTGCTGAAAGCAAATCATAATAAAAGCAAGACTGGAATTTTCCAAGATATATGTCGAGAAGCTGCAAAGCTTCTGGAAAAATGACCTTTGGACAGATGAGACAAAACTGGAGCTTTTTGGCAAATCACATCAGCTCTGTGTTCACAAACATGAAGCATCCAAAGAAAAGAAGAGATTCCTCACGAGGAATACCTGTTGACAGGTGCACAAGTCTGACTGAGAGTTACAGAATGTGCCTGACTTTAGCGCTCCGGGAACTCACCTGACTACAGATAATAATGAGCCTAAAGCTGAAGTCAAAGCCTCAAAATGTAAGGAAAACACCCTGTGATAGATTCACCGCGGGTAAATGATGAACCTTATCTTGGGTATAAAAGTGATGTCTTTTAGAAAAGGTTACTTAGATAATGAAACAATAATATCACAATCCTTAATAAGCTGGTGGTGTCAGACCTTTAGGTGAAATTGTCATATAAGCTAAGCATTTCCTACTACACTTGTGTTGACATTTTTATCCATAAATATGCCAGTTGCAGGCAGTTAAAGTGCAACTGAACAATCTGACAAGCTTCTCTCAGTGAGAGAAGCAGGCTTTGAAGATTTCTGTTAGGCACTTTTTCATCTTTAATACATTTACTTACATAATGCCTTTGGGAAAGCCTGGTTTTCCGTGTGCCTGTTCTGGCCAGTGGTACTTGGATACTGAAACCACCACATCTCAAAATATGATACCAAATGGCATTTATTTTAAAAGATAGCACAAGCTGACTTATTAAGAAGCTTGTGTTGGTTAAAAAAATACAAAAATGAAGACACAAAAGAAGTGAGACATCCAAAAAAGACTTTGGAAAATAAATGTGAAAACATAATCAGTCTTTTAGTTTGCAAAACTCATTCAGAACTAAGCCTGGAACAAACCAAATAGCAGCCTCTCTGAATGCACAAGTGCCAAAAATTGCAGTTCCTCTAGAGGCCACTTGTAACGAGTCAATATATTAAAATAACCGGCTTAGCTGCATTAACTTAAAAAAAACAAAACAAAACAACCAAACAAAACAGCGGGTGATTTATTATTTTTGCTATCCATTTAGATAACGGCAAAGCTGTTATGTTTGTGTCTTTGCTAAGAGATAATCTCTGAGGCTGCAACATTAAACCGACAGAGTAGCGACAAAAGCTGCGAGTCCTTAAATATGGCCTGCTCTGTGATACAAACCGTCCAAAAGGTTTGTGCTCCAGTAAAACTGTGTTACTTTGTGCATAGCACCTGATAACGTAGCAACTCCACCCTTTCATCCATATAAGGCAGTGGTATTCTGTGCGGGCAAGCAAGGCTAGCAGTACTTGCCCAGTGAAATCTAAAAACAGATTTAGGCAAACTGAAAGAGAGTACTCTCTTTGCACCTCAAACAGCTTTTTGTTCCACAAGCTTATCTTTGCCTATTTGCATCCGTCCTACGGCCATCGTGGCTGCATTGTCTCTGAAAGGAGGCGTAGCTGCTTGAAAACTCTGGTGTTTTGGACACATCCATGTTTCATTAACAGTGGCTTCAGCTTGTCAAGCTGAGTGTGCAGCGGTTTATCCTGGTTATTTGTGCATACACGTTGTGGATAACCCTCTTAAATAGAATATAAGTCAAATAAACCAGCCATCTGTTATATGCAGACTATAGAATGAACACATCTCTGTAATAGCCATGGTGAAAGTTGCCTCCATGCTAGAGCCAGCAAAACCTCCACTCCACTGGCAGCATAGAGCTGGTAAGGTTGAGTTTTGGGCGGTAAGGTGAGGGTAACAGAAAGGACATTTTAAGGCTGTCAGTTGATATAAATGATCCGCTTCTGTCACTTGAGTAATTTATTTGGTCATTTTCTTTTAGATTTTCAAATCCAAATTTGTCTGGACGTCTTCCAGTTGCCGTTTTTCCACTCAGTCTTTCCACGTAGGTTGATTTGGATTCATCCAAAAGCTGTTCCTTCTGGGCATCTTCTTTTGCAAGTGTAATGGCTTTTTTTTTTTTTGGCTTATTAACAGCTCCCAGTGCCTCACTGTCCTTTGCTGATTGTATCTCCAATACTTTGTGGGCAGGCATGTAGCTGGTTATTTCTGCTCATCTTTGAGGCGCTACTGTTAATCTAATAGGTATATGAGCCAGTTTACTGCTGGTCTGTGTCTGCTTCATGTTCCCCCAAAAAAATCCATTTTAATAACTGCTGCTGTAACCCTGAAAGACCTGCTTGGGGCGCTGTTCAGTATTTAAGCACTGTTCAGAATCCCTAAAGGGAAATGCACATCCTGACAAGGGACACTTTAAATCAATAATACTGTCATCTATTTAACGCTAAGAAGTGGCATAAACAGATGATGTGAAGTGTTTCCGAAAAAAAAAAAAAGGGAAGAAAAAAATGTGTGAGAAGCAGTTTTACATCAGATACAGGAGCTGTTTTGCCAAAGGTGACATCACCACGCGCTCATTTTATAATCTGATACAATGTACGTAAAAAGAACAGACTCAAGTTTTATTTTAAAAATATACTTTAATACAACAGCTGCATATAAATATTAAAATATACATTATACAGGTGTACAGTACACTCACACAAAACAAAAACAAAAAATATTAGGCTTCTATTTGTACGGCACTTCTTGTATTTTTATTGTCTTTTTTTTTTGTATTATTTTCTTTAGGATTACGTACTGACTTACATAAAGATGTGTTAATGTGTTAACAGGTCCAAAGTATTACTGTAGTATTGTGATTACTGGATTACTGAGAGACAGACAGAGGGGTGCGGGAGGGGGAGAGAACGGGAAGAGAAGGAGACAGGGTTGCTGTACAGTATATGACATGGCATTGTGGAATGTTTGCTAGTCTTAGTTTTCCTTTCCTCCCATCATTCAGTGTGTTTTCAGACAGATTAAAGGACCAGCAGGGATGTGATTATTCACTCTTTATTCTCTCCACAGGATTTCTCTCTTGAATACCGGAGTATCATTTCATTTCTAATGAGCCTTGTTTTTCTAACTGCTCACGTCCACAACTGGCCTTTGGCTTTGACTCATCATCGATCTGGACAGAAACGACTGACTCGGTTTTGGTTTAAGCCACGAGGTGTGTCTCAGCTGCCGTCAGGTCTCATCATTACATCTGCAGCACAGCGCAGGGCAACTGTGCCTTCAGCTCTGCAGCTGCCGTTGGTTCACGTATCGGATGCCACAACTGTGCAGGGTTTCAAAAACCTCTATCAGTATGAAAGGTTCAGTGAAAAGAAATAATCTGCATTTAGACTGTCAGGTTTTTTTTGGTCACTGCTGAGACGTCAGCCACGTTTCTCCCGATGGTACAAAGCAAGAGACTATTTTCCTCTGGAACTTTTAACGGAACTGAAAGATTTCTTGGGACTCTTTCCACTAAATGCCAACCTCTGGGGCTGAAAAATGAAGGCGCCACAGATGTGGCAAAGGTTGCAGTTCCTCTAACTGCCACTTGAGGCTTGCTGCAAAGGAGAGTCAGTCTCCATGGACCCCCCATGTTAAAATGACTCACTTCAGCTTCGAAATTAAGCCTGATACAAAATACAGTTTTGGTCTTTACAGCTAATTTCCCCATTTACAGTAACATCATCCACCCCTTTGGATTCAGCTTAAGGTTAGGGCCACGGCCAGTTTGACTGACGGGCAGCTGCAGGTAACAGCTGGCTCCTAAACCTCAGCTTGGTTCATTTTGAGCCACTGAAGACCATATAGGTGGTGCTGGCGCCTTTTGGAGGATTTTGAAAGGAATTATCAGACAAATAATATGGCTTTCCTTGACTTGTGTGTGCCAAAAATGCTTATGGTGAGGCTTCAAATTCTACTGCGTAAAAGACTAGGCACACCTCACACGAGGCGGGATTTAATTAACAATAGTATTCCCAAAAATACGTCTCAGTTCATTTAAGCCTTGAAGGTGTGGCTGCCTAACGTTTATCATTAGGTTTGTTTTCCTCACTCGACGTTTCATGAGGCAGCAATCCCGTTTTGGCAGAACATGGTGTGCACAAGTAGGACCTTGTTAATCACAGAAAGAGGCTGGTTCAGAGTCATGCCAGATGTTCTAAAAACAGATGTTTGAATCTCTGTTTTAGATTTAATGACAACACACGAGGCACCGACTGCTGCAAGCCTCATTCAGCTTCTTCCACCTCAGTTTCACTGAGACGCAAACTGACACCTTCTCCCCATCTGGCTCCTTCCCAGATGGAAGTTTCCAGATCAGCGACAAAGGAGACGGGGCATGAAGACCACCACAGCAGACGGCGGAGGCTCGACTGAAGCCCACCTCTGCAGATATCAGTGTGACAGTGGGCGGAGGTGGTGGTGGGGATTAAAAGGTTTCAAATAAACTACTCAGGGTCCCTGACTAAGTGCCGTTTCCCCGGCCTCCTCTGTCCAGAGGCCCGTCGCCTTTGAAACTCGAGAAGCCCAAGTGTCTCCAACAATGTGAGCAGTGGAGCAGAGAGGGGACGGGCACTCGGAGGTCAGCAGTGTCCCACCAGTGTAGTCTTACTGATGAGTCTATTCAACTCAGCAGGTCCGCGAGGCCTAAACGCCACCGCAGCATTTCTACCTATCCTCACCCCAACACTGCTTCTTCATTCATTTACCCTACACTTTACAAACATGGGCACACACAGAGGCAGCTATGAAATATCAGACCTTAAAAAAAAATTAAAAAAAATCAGTTGATCTAATGATCATTTAGTCCAAAAAATGTCTTTAAGTAGTTAAAAAATAAACAAAACTGTTCTGGACGATTTGAAAGCCACAGAATTTTAATTTACAATGAAATCAAATGAAGAAAGACACAAAATCCTGATCACAGAGGCCAGGAAAAGGGACGGTTTGGTACCTCTGGTTGTTACATCACTTACTTTTGATCAGAATTGTTGTTAATTATTTTTGTCATGTTTTGGTTGCAGTTCAAATTTCCCCTGGAAGCCTTTCAAAGCCTTTCTCCACACAGTGCATGCTTCTTCAGTCTGTTTCCAACATGAAACACAGTGTTTTTACTGTTTATAAGCCCACTTCATTATATCGCACCCCCCCCCCCTTTTTCATCTTTTTGTATCTGTGTATCCTCAACAGCATTTAATGCATCACTAAATATAAAAATGAATGACAACAGTAAATGATACACGCTTTGAATTACATTCAAAAGTGAATTTCATTCTAAGAAAAATGAATGAAAAAGATTAAAATCTTTCTGTCTTGCACCCACTGGACATTTCCACAGCGGCAACAATCATCAACAGCCTGAGTCTCTGTGGATCCCACACATGAAGGAGCTCTAACGTTTCAAACTGTCACTATTCCCTAAACAGCTGAGGCCGATCCAGAGACCTTCCCTTTTTTCCCCAAAACTTTCTAAAAAAAAAAAAGGAAAACGGAAAAAAAAAGCCTACATGCACACAAGCGACAGGCAGGTTTCACAACCATTTACTTCTCTGTGTCTGGCAGATGATGACACCCGACGAGGAAGTAAGTCGGATAAGAATCGTCCGGTTTCTGCAGAGTTATTGTCCACACTCGGTCAAATCTGGACAAAACTGTAAGCAGAGACTCTTTGCTCTGTGTTTTCTAAACCCAAGCTAATCCACGGGTTAAACCCTGGCTGAGCTGACCCTGTTATGACCGTGAAGAGGTGAAAAGTGACCACACGGCTGACATCTCTGGGTTAGCTCGTTTTTTTTCCCCCCTCTGATATCTCGCCCCTCGTTCCAGGTGCGCACAAACAGAAACTCTTCAGAGGAACTGAATCAGGAATGTGAGAAATAGAAACAAGTGGCCTTGCCAAGACCAACCACTCCCCATTAAAGCTTTACAGTTAAAGGGATATTCCACAATACAAAAGAGGACAAATGCTACAGCATCAGTTTAAGGCCCTTATGCAAGCTCACTAATTGCGTAAAACCTGCTGTCTTGTTTGTTGTTTGGATCGGAGGCATGCGTTCACCGTGTTACAACCATTCCCAGTTTTTGGCATATAGATGAATGTACGCAGCAGATGGTATGCCGTGTTATGCAACACTGTTCTGAAGGAAGGAAAATATCAGCACCAACTTGTGCACCTCATCCTGCTCCTCTGACATGACAGATGGGTCGTACAGCATTGTAAACCTCAGCGATATGTGCAGTTGTTCTCCGCTCTTCCCTCTTGTTGTCTGTTGTTGTTGCATGAGCCACTGCCAGCACAAGATCCCGTGACTCTGTTGGCAGCATTGATAGCCCCCCCCCCGGGGGGAGAAAGTGAGAGCAGGAAGGTTATGGGTGCAGTGCACACCTTCAGCTGCACTTGGTGACCTTGTCCAAGTTCATGTGTATTCTCACGGACGTTCACGTGACAGCCGGACCAGGTTTCTGTGGTAACATTAAAGACGCCTTATTGACATCACAGCCTCCTGCTCCTCCGTCAGGCATCTTTATTCATTTTGACTTTTTTTTTTCTTCTTCACAAAACCACAGACTATCTGTCTTTGGCATCAGAGCTTAAAAGCTCTGTTCACCAGCAGCAGAGCTCCACAAGGAAGCCAATCCAGCTGAGCGACAGGAATCCTCTGTTTACAGTACAGCTTTATACAACCATGAGCAACATTTCCCAGAACTAAGCGGATGCAGAAAACTAAAAACAGGAGCAAAACTAAACGGCCTCATACTCTTTTAAAATGACAACAAGCAAGAGCTCCAAGAGGTGAAGAGTTTAACTGCTCCATTCCTGCACGAGACAGGAAGGGTTTGTTTTTCCATAGGAGGGGAGCAGTGTGTTATAGAACAGCAGCTTTGGAATGCAGCCCAGATGGGAACTCGTCAAGGTTAAAAAACAAAAGGGAACTGCTCAGCGAAACAGCCACTCCCCTAACGTTTATTTCCCAGATATGATGTTCAGAGAAACCAGTGCTCGCTACTGTTTTCACAGATAGGTTCCCACGTATACATGAAAACAGCATGTACACGTATAGATTTAATCTGAAAGGAAGTATTCAGCTT
>VUQK01004426.1:15104-25539 GCA_015106715.1 Bujurquina vittata | reverse complement strand
TTACACGAAAGGGAGATATTTTTTTTAAAAAAAACATATATATATAAACATATATATATATATATATATATATATATATAACACACACACGCACGCACGCACGCACGCACACAAACACACACACACACACACACACACAGCAAGTCCGGCAATGGCATGGCGCCAAAGTGCTCTTTGTTTGAAGTTTCCTGTTGAATCTGCGACTAAGTATGTAAAGTGTGCTTTGTATAGATGGAAATAGCAATGGTAAGAAGCAGCTGAATGGAACAGAAAAAAACTGACACAGGAGCAGGGAAGAGGAGGAAGAGGAGGGAAAAAGGAAGGAAGGGAATGTGTGAGGTTAAACCCTGTGTATTTGGGCTTCCAGCCAGAAGGACACAAAAAAATTGTGGAAGCCACAACTAAAGCGTTTGCAGGGAAATGAATGAAATGTTAAGAGAAAATTAAGGAGAAATGGATGAAGAAAGTTGGATGCTGGTAAGGCTGGAATTCAAAGAGGTCGAAAGAAAACCAGCCGATGAGGAGGGGGAGGAGGAGGAGGAGGTGTAGGTGGGCAGAACTGGGCTGATAGATTTGGCAGAGTCGAGGTGTTGATTATCAGGAATGAGGTGAAGTCGCACTTCCAAGGGTTTTCCCGCTCCTCAGCGGTCTTGTTACTATCAGTTCTCTACATTAACCTGTTTTCTTAAACAGAGCATCTTCAATGTTATTTGAAAAGATGGTTTCACACTAATTTAGCTTGATCTGTATTTTATTTTTATATTGCGGAAAACGTCCACTTCGCCACTCTGCAGTTACACGTTGGAGCAACCACAGTTGACAGCAGTAACTGATGCTACCGCGCAAAATAGACTAAATTAATCTATTAATTTAAACGATCAAGTTTCTCCATCTCTTATAGAGTGTTACGATGACAATTCACAATTTTTTGTGACAACAGAGCCCGTTCCCCCACTGCCAGGATTTTCCATTACCAAAGCACATCAACTTCCCTGAAGAGAAAAAGACGCCACAGTGTTTGAAAGTTAATTTTTGTATACACAAAGCTGCTTTACTAGTTACACCTGTTTAACGGCTCAACAATCCCAGTATCTGATCAACCAATCACAATGCAGGAACTCGGAGCACGCCGACATGGTTGAGATGAGCTGCTAAAGTGCAAACCAAGCATGGGAAGATGAAGTGATTTATGTGGCTTTGAGCTCAGCATAGCTGTTGGTGCCAGACTGGCTTGTTTGAGTCTTTCAGAAACTGCTGATCTGCTGAGATTTTCATATACAACTACGCTAAGGTTTAGAGGAAGCTGTGATTGTCTCAGTGAAAATGTCTATTTGATAGCAGAGGAAAGCAGAAGAGCAGGAAGACTAGTGCAAGCTGATACTGAAGCAACTCATTACAACCACGGCATGCAGAGTAATGTTTCTGAACACACAACATGTGGAACCAGTTGGCAGTAGGTGTGGAAATGCAGACTGTATACAAAAGATGGACACAGTCATGTGCCATCACCCACTTGTTTTCTGGACTCTGCATTTTGCAGCCTCATTGCTAGCGTTTTGGGTTTTCCAGAACTAGAGGTGCTCATACTTGGACAAGGGGAGGAAATGCTGGGTTATTTCTCTTGCTGTCCTCTATTTACCATCACTTTAACCTAATGTATTTGCACTCCACCACCAGGAGACTTTTTGACTCAAAAAAGGAATGGGAAAATAAAAGGAGAATGTCCGGTGGTTAATGCATTTTTTTGACTGTACATTGGGGGATATCTTGGTATTTTGTAAGTAGTAACAGGGATCTGAAACCCCCTGCTAAAGAGTGCCTGGTGATTCCATGAGTACTGACCATATTCCTGGTTGAGCCCCCACAGTTTGATCTTGTTGGCTTCGTGCTGGGCCTTCTTCTTCAGCCGACAGGCCCTGAAAACAGAGGAAAATAAAACATTGTCGTTCTTTAGAACGGGAAACTGTTCTAGCATTCCCCTATTCACCACATGATGCCGTTACTGAGTCAGCTGGCTCACGCTGGGACTAGCTGGAGAGTGATGAGTGCAGACCATATTTCCAAACCATGAGGGAGACTGAAAACCTCCTCAAGCTCTCTGAAGGACCATTTGACACCACAAAGGGATACGACCAGTTTTGGTTTCAGAGTGTTGGAAAAACGGGAGCTGAGAATAAAACAATCAATGCATGTTAAATATTAATGCATCTCATGGGGACTATTTTCTGCATTGTGAAGAGAATTTCTCTTTTCCTGCAGCTGTGAGTCAGCTAAATGAAACTTGGGGAAAGAAAATACTTGCAGGTCAGTAGTGCTGGATAGAATATTTCTTCAGTAGTTCTCCACATGTTGATTTGAGGCTTGCCAGGTTTTTCTTTTTGTACCAGAGTCCCTGCTGGTTTGAGGAGGATGTGGATGACCGTACAACAATTTAAATGTTCCTAATCACTGCGGGGATGGGACTTAACCAAGTACTGAGCAGGTTCCAATATGTACCACAGGGTTTTACATTTGCAAATGCGGTTATAGAGATGTGGAGTTTCTCTTCTTAATACAAATCCAAAAATAGCCCTTGAGAGATCTTGCTGTTTACTGTGACGGATTACCTACAGCTGCAAACTGATTTAGGTAATATACTGAATAAAAAACCAGTGGCTGCCTGAAGGTAGGAAAAACATCCACCGAGTTCAAAGTTCCTGCTGGATGCATGTATCTGGAAAAGGGCTGCAAAGAGTTATCTTGTGTGTACACCAACCTGTGGCGTTGTGGACACTTAATGATTCAGTTGATGGTTCTCCAACTGATTACTTAATTCATGCATCTTGGGAAACATATCGTAATGGGACTTAATGGACATTTGTAATGCCATCAAAAGATCACCAAAGTTGCAAAAGTTCTCCCCTGATACACTTTGCTTCTGTCGGCAAATCCACAGATTATAACAATTCCAACGCAGCTATTGGATTTCAGCCTGGAATTCTGCTGCTATTAATCCTGGTGCCTGGATAAAGCTGAACAAACAAAAACTCCACTGATGCCGTCTCAGTGCATGCAGTAAGGAAACTGATTCATGGCGTGTTAGATTAGATCAAAGGCGAACGGCCTCCACTAAAAATCAAACTCTTTCAACCTCTTCAGAGTTCCTTGTTTGCATGTCAAATTCACAAATGGGCATTTTCAGTGTAAACCGAGCCGAGCTTGAGCTAATTCCTGTAAATCTGATGGCAACAGGTTCACTTTTCATTAGCTTGCAAGCCGGGCTAAATAAAATCAGAGTCATTATGAAAGGAAACGCACAGCACTCAAAAAACTCCCGAACAAGATGGAGGCTGTCCTCTCCCTGCTCCCAAGGAGCCAATGAAAAGCTGAACTGAGAAACATATGAGGCTGTTGTCTTTAGCTGTGCAGTGGCAGGCATCTCTTTCTAGTTATAACAGAAAAGATGAAGGAACGTGCTGTGATTATTTTTCCTGGCTTAGGGAATCCATAATACGAATCAGCTCGGTATTTGTACCATATGCAGACAGATCTGAAGATCTAATTCGGCAGATTTTTACACCAGGTGCCCTTACTGATGCAATCTTCCCAGGGATTTGGGTCTCCTCCCAGTCTCAAACCGGGGTTTTTCATGCATGAGGCAAACGTGTTAATCACTACACTATGGAGCCATTGAAGAAGGTAAACAATACTTTCTCAAATGATGGTGTATTCCTGCTGAGTCTAGTCAGCAGGATAGCATCCGGGACAGTTTTCATTGCTAAGCATGTTTGTTGGAATGTCCAGTTAAAAGAGGTGAGTGCTTAGAACCAGGCGAGTGTTTTTCCTTTGCGCCGCCTGAATGCCCCGGGCAGGTTGTTTCAGACATGAGCAGGAAAAGAATAAGAGGGAAGGTCTGAAGGCGGTGGGGATAATCCCACTGCTGACCCTCATCTGGACTCATGCAGCCGCAACTATGACAGAGTCAAAGAAGTGAATCTTCACATGAAATTCCTGAATACTAAACAAAAACATGAACTCAGTGACTTTACAGTCACACTTCCTTTGACAGTAAATTTCCTTCACTCCCCTCGCTGCCTCAGTCTGTTTTTCAGCTTTACTTCTTTAAGTCCTTGCCAGCTTTCTATTAGATACCATGTTTGTGTTGTGTTTAATGTATGTTTGGAATAACAAGATATTCCCAGAGTCCCTGGCTCCTTTAAACTGCCTGCGATAATGTCCTCAATTCTGAATTCTCCCCCTCCCTCACTGCAAAGATGAACTTTATATGACCCATCTTTCCCTCTACATCTAACTCGTCTGCCTCCTCAATCCTGCATGATCTCCTCCTATTCAGCTTTTCTTCCTGCTTCCCTCCATCTCCCTGCCTCTGTTGTTCTTCCTCTGCTTCCCTCCATCTTTGCTTCACTTATTCTGTCAATTTAATATCCACGGTAAGTTTGTTACAAAGAGACAGGCAATGCAAAAATACACCTAAGACCAAGCTTTTTAACCCTCTGTGTAGCATGTCATTCTTAGGGACATCCTGTGAAGTAAATTAAAGTCCATATGAAATTTTACAGCAGTTTTATTTTAAGCTTTGCTTATAAAGCTGATCTGCAGAGTTCTGTGACATGAGAGGATCATCAAAGAAAAAATTCAAAGTAATAAAAACAAGACCAATATCCCAAGATATCCTCATTTTCTAGCAAATGAATGTAACGAGTGGCCTAAATCCACACAGATATCTTGTCTCGATGTATTCTTCACCGTCCATGTCCTCCACAACCCGTATTTAGAAGGTCAACTATTAAATGCCGCACATATTTGAAAAGCAATCTTGACAGGGCTAAAGACAGCAGATACTAGACCACAGAGCCCTGCAGGCTTCTCTTTTCTGCCAACAAATTACAAACACTGAAACCCTCTTAAAATTCCCACTCAGGCCTCATAAATCAATACAGAACAATTCCAAGGCTCTCACTTAGCGCAGAGGATGTAGGAGGGCAGTAAAGAGCATGTTGTACCTTGAGGCCAGCTTGTTTTTCTCCTTGCGTGAACGGGCTCGGGCCACAGCGGGCAGGTCGTTGACCGGACCCATGCCATCGATCGCTGCATTGAGCTTCTGCAGCTGCTCCCCGATGTTGTGGAGCTTCTGGGGGTTCGGCGTCAGGTCGCTGGCGTCTGTTTTGCGGGCTTTGCGTCGCCCCTTTTTTCCTGAATTGATGACAATAAATTAACTCAGCACATGTCTGCAAAATGTCCAATCCTCTCTTCAGCACTCCAAATTAAAACTGCACAGCTAAAAACAGATTTACCAAACCTGGCCTTAAAATTCTTATCAGGATCCCAGAGCTCTAAAATTTAAACTCCGGCACGTTAAAGGGAAATGTGGATTAACGGATGTACAACACATGACTCTTACAGAGAAGCTTTCCATTATTCAAGCTTAAAATAATCATTACTTGGACACCCCTTAGCTCATCCACTATCTGAAACAAGGCATTCTAGCTTTGCCATTAGCTATTTAAACCAACTTTCTTCTGATTGGCTGCCCCTCATAAATAGGAAATTGGGAAATTGTGTGGGTGGAGCTTCTGTGCTCTCTACAGGAGCTGTTTTTGTTTTCCTGAAATGACCATATTAGGGTTATCTGCTCTCTGTGACATCATACAGAGCCAAGAGTAGAAAAACTGTCACAGGGATGTCCCACAGGAATTACTATATATTGACCGACACTGTTGAAAATACATTCATAATTACTGCATCCAGAATTATGAAGTATTTACAAAACGCATATATGGCAGTACTGACTCTTATTATCTGAGTGGTCTGACCACGCTAAGATTAAAGGACTGTCACACTGGTTTGTATTACATAACACAGACTGTCGCAGTGCTGCAAAGCTACTGCTGAGCCTGACGTGAGATTTAATTACGAGAGGAATGTTGAAAAATTCACATTTTGACATGAAAGTTGTATGTAGGGCACACGCCTGAGGGTCCAGATCTGATTTGTGTCACAGGAGACAAAAGAAGTGGGACGCTCCCAGCCGCTGCGTGCATGTGGGGTTGATGATTCCTGCTGCTAAACTTTCTGTTCAGCCCTGTGATCTGGGCTGAACTTATCAATCTGACAATTATCTTTTTAATAATTAGGTCAAAAGCATCTGCCCCAAAGAAACAACCATATAAAAGCAATTTTCACTTTATAATCTGGTAACTTTTCTGTCTTAATAAAAAAATAAAAATGAAATAAACACAATTAGTAGCACGGTGCAGTCATGCTGTATTCTCACCCTCTCGGCGGTACAGTGTGCTGGGCAGAGTGCTGGAGCTCCAGGAGAGAGACCAGTGGACGTCACCGCCCAGCTTCTTCTTTGTGGCTGACTCCCGAGCACGTCTGTACTCCCAGAAACAGCGCCGCTTCGATGGTCGCTCGCCCGGCTGCCTGGCGGGCTCTGCTTCCACCTCTAGAAGTATAAATATGCAAAGAGTTTTCTATTTAAGCGCTAATGTAGGAAAGACTTCACAGTTATTTCAACTCCGTTTTCATGATGTTAATATAGGCAATGCTTTTTTAAAGTAAGACAACAAAGAACATGGAAGAGAATGCCTTTAAATAATCAGAAACATAATCTTTGGGAGAAAAGGATTAAATGTGTTGCCAGACACTAGAACAATATATTTGATGAAAAATATAGGTGAGTATGGAAAGCAGCCAAAAACAAAATGTTTCATAAAAACTTAAATCTCTTAAAAGAGCGGAAGCGCTTCTTTCGGTTCCTTGAATTCCCCCAGGTGCTGCATCCAAAGAGACATATGCGTGGGTTAAAGTTTTGTGTAATCCTCTGATTTTTTGTGCTTGTCAGCACTGTGTCAAACGCAAGTTTCTGTTGTGTGTTGTTTCTCTTTATTGTGTGCAGTCTTATCTTCTGGCTGCATTCCACTACACTAAATTACATGTAACAACAAATACAAGTGGCATAACTGCTGAACCATCAAAGGGTTTGTTTAAACACAGACTGGCTCATGATAACACATTTTATAATATTTTCTAAAATAGTGGGCATCGTTACTTTTTATATCTGTCAAATGAAGCGCTGCAGGAACACTCTGGGGCAACTGTAATCACGCCGGTTCTCACATTTTCATAATTTGAGTTTGACAATTACAATTGTAGCGCTGCAAATAAAAAATATTTCCCTTACGTACTCTTTCATTAGTGAACTACGCTCATCAGCCACTGTATTAGGTACACCTGCTCAAATGAAGCTTATGCATAAAGATCTGTGTTCACTGTCTGCTTTCGTGTGTGTTTGGCTGCTAGTTTGTTCTTCACATCACTTCTGCTTTCCCATACTGACATCACCGCTCTAGTCCAATCATCCTTGTGCCCGCCTTCTTCAAGCCAATCAGCCTCCACTCTGCATACTTTAAATCTCACTGCTTCCATGGGCCATCGGCGCCTAATTGCCAAATAGCTTAATTGAATTCTGTATATCAATAAACCATGTTCAGTTCAGTAATGATCTCTCCTTATTGAACTGCTCATTGACATAAATATCTAATTAGCCAGACATGATCAAGACGACCTGAAGCTCAAAACAAGCGTCAGGATGGGGAAGAAAGGTGATTTAAGCGGCTTTGGCAATGTGCGATGGTTGTTGGTGTGAGGCGCACACACAAGGTATGCAGAAGAGCATCTCTTAACACACAGCATGTCAAACCTTGAAGCGGATAGGCTACACCGACCACACCGAGTGGCACTCGTGTCAGCTAAGATCAGGAAATTGATGCTCACCGAAACTGAATAGATGGTGGGAAAAATGTTGCCTGGTCTGATGATTCTGGATTTCTGCTGCAAAATTTGGATGACAGGGTCAGAATTTGGCATAAACATGAAAGCATAAATCCATCATGCCTTGCGTCAACAGTTCAGGTTGGTGGTGTGATGGTGTAGGGGATTTTTTCTTGGCACACTGTCGGCCCCTTAGTACAAACTGACCATTGTTTAAACACCACAGCCTACCGGAGTATTGTTCCAGACAGCTTTTAATGGCTTTTTTGAGCAGAC
The DNA here is from genome assembly GCA_015106715.1 of Bujurquina vittata. Lineage (NCBI taxonomy): Eukaryota > Metazoa > Chordata > Actinopteri > Cichliformes > Cichlidae > Bujurquina > Bujurquina vittata. The sequence continues at coordinate 17,487 of VUQK01004426.1, read as the reverse complement.
CAAGACGTAATGTCACAAAGCTCTAATCATCTCAACCTGGTTTCTTAAACAGAAAAATTAGTTCACTGCACTCAAATGGCCTCCAGAGTCACCAGATCTCAATCTAACAGAGCTCCTTTGGGATGTGGTGGAACTGGAGATTTATGTCAAGTGTGATGTTATCATGTCAATATGGAGCAAAATCTCTGAAGAATGTTTCCTGCACCTCGTTGATCTGTGCCCGGGAGAAGTAAGGGAGATCTGAAGGAAAAACCTGATAAACCTAATAAATTGGCCAGTGGGTGCATGAGCTGAAGTTGTGCTTTAGACTTGCAACCTTGTATTCAGTCACTGTGCAGGTATTTGCTTTCAATTTTGCAATTCAAATGTTTTTTCATATAAATATGGCAAATATCTACTGTGGGCATATGACACCATTATCAGCATGCTTCAGTTCACCTCAACCTTGCTACTTAGCTACATTGTAATCAGGAAATAACAAATTTTCATGCCCCTTTGGAGAGCTTTAACTACAAAAGAAAAGAGTAGAGCTCTGCAGTGGAGTTCTTGCTCCCATTGCATTCCCACCGCTCTCTGTCCCCACAGAGTCTGTGCACCGCGAACTGATTAAGAGACCTGCTGTTGCTTCTAACTTTCTCTCTCGATGATCATTTTACATGTTAATATAGCAGCAAATCACAGCACATGCATTATCTTTGACCAGATGATATTCGAATAATTACACCAGACACAACCTTTTCAGTTCTTTGTTCCAGATAATTATGGGTTGTGTTATTTTTCCGCAGCAGTAACAATCACGCTTCAGTTCACCTCGCGGTTGCAAACTCGGTTAGTTTGTCACAAGATCCAGCGAGCACGCTAGATAAAACTGAAGCACTTGCTGTAGCTCAGAGTGAGGCAAACGTACTCGATGCCATTCAGAGAGCAGCAGAATCTGTGTGAGAGCAGTTGTGTGCTGCCTCCGACTTTGAGTGTTCATAGAAGTGTTGCAGTTTAATTTATGAGTATAATTTTGTTAAATGGCATTGCAGTTATAAAATACCCCCTACCCAATTCAATAATCCAATATATTGCCCTTCACTTTCCTCATCCAAGTATGTATGGCCTTCTAGGGAAAAAAAATGCTACTCAGGTCTAGCATCATAACGGCTCCACAGAAATGTAAGAAATGCATTAAACCATAATAAAAACCTACAGCTACAACAGCTGCTCCACGAGCCACAGCTCACATTAGAAAATATTTTCTGCATCATCCGGATGGCTGGAAGAATTCCTGCTGATTCCATGAATGCCTCAAAGCAGACACTGTTCCCTGCAGATCCGGTAAAATTAGCATTGAAGAAAATGAAATCTTCATTATTTTCATCTGGTTCAGATGTTGCAACAGAATCACTTGGGGAAATAATCCAAAGCCAGCATCAATGCTCCAGGCCACGGTATTCTGAAGAAAACTGAATCTCGGAGGTGGACCGCACTGACAGCCATATATGCAATATTTATTAGAAGAGAAATACCCAGCAAGTGAAATGACAGATGAGCCCCAATCATACCTGACAACTATTCATGTTTATGTTTGCTGGGTATGAACTCATGCTGTGAGCCCAAATCCAAAAAACACATGCTGTATGTTCTCATGACAAAGCCACCAGCAGCCAGAACTGTACACACGTATGCTGTTTCACACAAAGACGTCACAGAAGATTAGCCTCAAGCGTGCAGAGCCACGAATAATGGCATCATAAATAATACAGGGAGCAAAGCTCCAGCAGGACGAGGAGAGAAGAGACTCTTCTTCGAACCCGCCGCAGATCCGCACAAAAAGGAAAGAACACGCCGCCACAATGAACGCAGTTGTTTCTACTGTGATTAAATCTAACTTGAACTTGATAACCATAAAGTCCTACCCTTGCTTTTATTCAGGGGTGGACAGTCCACACACACATACACGCACACACACAGACAGCTTATGTAACATCATGGTGTCTGGTCCTGTCTGCAGATAACGCCATTGTCTGCACTCTCCTCTCAACTCTGCTCCATGGCTTTCTGCATGCGCACGCACGCGCGCACGCAAGCACACACACACACACACACACACACACACACACACACACAATGCTCCTCAGCCTTTTGTCCAGTCTCCTAAACTCACTCAACCACTATCAACCTTGGTGAGTACATAGCACATTTTTCCAATCCATTATCCAGTCCTCTGCCACTGCTGTGGGCTAATGGTAATAATAGCTCAACAGGGCAAACACACACAAACACACGCCACAGGAACAATGGGGAGCAACAATTGTGTCTCGCGACAGTCGAAATATGACCCGGACCGCTCTTTGAGAGGGAGCCATCGACCTCTCCATTACCTTGCAACAAGACG
>VUQK01004420.1:21504-45016 GCA_015106715.1 Bujurquina vittata | reverse complement strand
TGGGAACAAATGTGGCAATAATCAGGCCTGGGTGTGGCTAGGGAAATTGAACTCAGGGTAGACAAACCACAGTTATAGTATGTTTTAACAAGGGGGGCAATCACTTTTTCACACAGGGCCATGATGGTTTGGATTTTTGTTCACCTTTACTAATAAACACCTTCATTTACAACTTGCATTTTGTGTTTACTTGTGTTGTCCTTGACTATTGTTTAAATTGGTTTGATGTTCCGAAACACTTACGTATGACAAACATGCAACAAAACAGGAAATGAGGAAGGGGCAAACACTTTTTCACACCACTGTATGAGGCAAAAACTATTTGCTCAATTCTGAAGAGCTTGAAAGTCAATATTTGGTGTGACCACCTTTATTCTTCAGCACAGCCTGAGCTCTCTGAGGCAGCTTTCTTTTCATTTCTTTAAGTCATCTTCAGGAATAGTTCTCCAGACTTCTTGAAGGAAATTCAGAGCTCTTCTTGGCTGCTTTTTGTTCTGCTCTCTGTCAAGATGATCCCGCACTGCTTCAGTAATGCTGATGTCTCAGCTCTGGGGAGGCCAATCCATGACTAATAGTGTTCCGCTGTGTGTTTTTCTATCCAGGTATGCTTTTATTGCATCGGCAGTGTGTTTGGGATCATTGTCATGCTGGAAAATAAAACTCTTGTCAATCAGATGCTTTCCAGATGGTATTGCATGGAGGATCAAAATCCTATGGTACTTTTCTTCATTCATAATGTCATCAGTGTTGACAAGATTCACAACACTACTGGCTGAAATGCAGTCCCAAACCAAGACAGAGCCTCCACCGTTTTTAAACAGATGGCTGTAGATACTAATGTACCACTCTCCTGCCCTCCTCTGTACATAGTGACGATGATTTCAACCAGAAAATTTACATTTAGATTCATCACTCTGTAAGACTTTTGCTAAGTTGTGTATTACGTGAACACTGGTTCATCACTTGAGTTAGGTGCCTGGTCAGGTACAAGGTCTGGGAATGAGTGAAAAAGTAACCAAGAGCTTCAGAATGCCTAGAGGCCATTTTAAAAATAAAATAAAATAATGTAAAAATGCAAGAATGTCTGGCTGCTTGGAAACAAAATCTAAAGTAATTGAGTGTGTCATGACTTTTGCACAATATATGACAGTTTAAAGGAACAGACTGTGCATTGTTCACTGTGGGAATGCACCACTCCCCTTTTCTTTCCTCTTTTTTCTTTTTTAACCTTTTCTGAAATCCAAACAGGATCCACTGAGTGCAGACCAGTTTTCATAAAGCATTGCCTGTTAGCAACTGATTCATGTGTTGCACGACGTTGTTAGGAGGAGTTTTTTTTCGTAATACTTTTATTCATTAACTATGCAAAGGCAGAAGGAGTGTTTGGGCATCCCCACTAATATACACCCAATAATTTGTGATTACACAGTGAAAACATGTTTTTAGAAAATTTCTGCAAATTGCTTAAAAATGTCAGACTGAATTTACAAAATCCGCTGGAGGCTGTGGCACTCAGCATTTCGGTCAGGTCCATCCTCTTGCTTTATTCATCTTTAAGATGCATCTTGAAGCTGACTGAACTCTAGGTGTGGTAAAGTGAATAAATTGTTTGGAAGGACCCAAACCTTTGTATATAAGTCCACTCTCGTAGTCCTGTGAGATATAACTGCGGCAATGAGGCAAAGGTGTAACACAGTTTCCAAAGCTTTGAGTGTTCCCAGGACAACAATAGTCTGAAAAATTGCAAAATTGATTTTCTGAAACAACAAGCACACTCCCTACCAAATGAGTAGCTTAGCAAAAAAGTCCTTGACTGGTTAGATGATCAGGAGTCCACTGATGTCGCTAGTGGAGCTCTAGAAGTAGTCTGCAAAGATGGTAGAACTTATTAGAATGATAACCATTTAAGCAACAAGCCATCCATCAATCGGGTTCCAGATGTGTCCCTCTAAATCTGACAAAGCAGACATGATCCATCGGGGATCATGGGATAAACTGCCCAAATTGACATGTGCAAACCCCACAGAGACTTAGATGAGAATACATCAGTGTGTACTGCAGATCTGGGCATTGTACACCACATCTGGCCCTCCGGTTGTCCCTGGATGTGTGAGACATCAATGGGAAATTAGGATTCAAATATAAATAAGAGTACATCCCTTTTCAGCCAAATAACACTTTTAATAAACTCCCCGTCAGAGAATGGGTTACTGTTTTTTTTGCAGTTTTGCAGGAAATCACAACACAACTTGCTTTTATTTTGAAGGTTGATGCTATTTTTTAATTGCATGTGTGTGTGCAAGCAAATTCTGCTTTGCTGTAAATTGGAACAGATGTGAATTTGCTAGCTCCAAAAGATGTCAGCTCACATAAAAAAACCAAAAAACAGAAAGACTGAGGCAGAATGTAGCGTTATTAAGACGACATGGACTGCCAAGTATTTATTTACTAAATTCAGAGGTAAAGCCGTGTGCTTTGTAGAGAGCAGATTGCTCTGTTTGAGGATTATAATTAAATAAAGAAATACAAGAACTCGACCAATGCAGAACAGAATTGGACACCTGAACCTTTGCTTCCAAAGCTGCAACAAGGACTTTCTACCAAGCTTCACACATCCAGAGATGGAGCAATCCAGACCAATTTTGTGATTCCCCCCCCCAAAAAAATCAAAACATGCCTCTCTGCTGGCAAACAGTAACAAGATGGATAATTGGGCACTGCAGGAAATCTGGAGTTTCACTTGAAAAACAAGTGAAACCTGGCTCTGGACAAGAGCTGCGATGTCCACAACACAGCCAGTTCCTCATCTTTGTATGTGGGATATCGAAAGAGTTTGAGATTACAGAAGAGCTGGCAGCAACGCACTCAATGAAAGGGAGACGGGGAGTGATGTGTTCACAGAGGTAACTGCGTGCGACAGGCTAGGGTTGAAATGGGACAAACTGGCAGGAAAAAATCTCACGCTTTTGAAGCGGATGTAAGACAAAGTGACTGAAATGAATTCAGAACTGAAATCGATACTTTTGAATTGTGTTATACACCAGGAGGTGTCGTGTAAGTCAGTAAGTAAAAATCAACTATGTTGTTGATGTCACAACAAAAACGGTTAACTTCATCTTGGCAAGAGCACTGAATCACAGACAGTTTGTAGCATTTTTGGAGGCGTTTAAGACTGAACGTGGTGGTATACAGCAGGCTGTTAGCCTGGGTAAGCATATTGGGATATTCCAGAGCTCTCAGATGCAGAATGGAAGGCAGATCTTGCATTTGCTGTTGATGTGTCTGCATTAATGAATGAAGTAAACACCAATCTGCAAGGCGAGGGCCTATTTACACATGAAATGTTCAACCCGGTGAAAGCTTTCACGATAAAGTTGCAGTTTCTTTCAATCCAACTGGAGAACAACGTCAATACTGATTTGCAAACAGCGACAGAAGCCGCGTCATCATCTTATCGCCTCAGCTGGTACTCGTCCACGTTAGGAGTCCCGCATGATTAGTTTTCAAAGCAATCTGAAGACTTCAAAACAGTTGAGAGTGAAATGCACATGATTTCATCTCCCTTCACTTGCAGTGTGGATAAAGCATCCAGTGATGTTCAGCTTGAACTCATTGACCTGCAGTCTGATTCACTACCGGCAGAGCCCTCAGTATCACTGCAGGATTCTTATTCTTCTCTCAAAGAATACAACTTTCCACGTTGGTTCTCTCTGGCTACCTTCATACGTGAAGGTATGTTTCCCTGTAATTACTGTAGGATCTTTACCTTACATATAAAGCGCCTTGAGGGGTCTGTTTGTTATGATTTGGTGCTATATAAATCAAACCGAACTGAATTAAATTGAACAAAAATTCAACTGTCTGCTGTCCTTTACGTGTTCACCTCACACATTGAAACTGAACTTAATGCACTTTTTCAAGCTTTCAAGCTACTTTTACCAGCACTCGTTTATAAAGAGATCAAACAAATATTGAGCAGAACTGAGTTCAGCTTGTCAGTGCAGCCCTTCACAACAGTCCCCGATTCTCATGTGGCCCCTGGAGATAATTAATTGCCCACCCCTGCTGAAATGGCTGCCTCAAGGAGCTTCTACAAGGTAATGAATTGAGTGTCTGAAGGATTTTTAAAATAAATGAATTCAGGTTTTACCTTTTAAGAAATATGAAAAAAAAATCTAAAACATGTTTTTACTGTGTCATAATGGGTTACTGAGTGCAATCCCCGGAAAAAAAAAACCCAGAATCCTCTGTGTGTGCATAAAGGGGTCAGATACCTTTTGAAGTGACTGTAACTAAATTTGATAAGTGTGGAGGTATGGTACATGGAATTAAATTAAAACTAAAGAGTCTGATGTTCTGTAAAAATGACCTGTTGCTCTCATATCAGCGTAGAAAAAAATAACAAAAAAACAAGAAAAAAATCACCTCGAGAGAAACAAATAGTCCTGCAACAGAACAACAGATTTTTTAAAGCGAGAGAAAATATCCAGTGAGCGGCAGTTCTTTGGGCAAAAATGCTTTGTTGATGTCAGAGATCAGAGGAGAAAGGCCAGACTGCTTCAAGCTGATAGGAAGGCAACAATAACTCAGAACAAAACAAAACAAAACACTTGTTACATCCAAAGTAGAAAGAAGAACATCTCTGAATGCGCAACATGTCAAACTTTACAGCAGATAGGTTAGAGCAGCAGAAGACCACATCGGGTGGTCTCATGAACATAATAAAGAGGCTGGTGAGAGCATGATTTCCATATTAGTCTTAATTCTCACTGTTTTGTTACAACTTTATAGCACTATTGTAAATTATCTCCATATTCACAGGAGAAGTGAGGTTTTTAATAAGCCATTGTCGAAGTCAGTAACTCAATAAGTAGTTTAGTCAGTAAATAAGTAACAAGGTTTTAAGAACTCTGTCAGAATACATTATGTGTTTTAGTTAACTAAAACATTTTAATTAAAACAAATTTTAATTAAAAAAATCCTAATGAAGGTCACTTTGACTGTAATGTCAGTTTCTATAATTATACCACAGTATACTGCGCCTTATGCCTCCTGGTTGATTTTTTTTTTCAGATCTGAAAAAAAAAGTGTGTCCAATTTTGCTGCCTTCAAATGCTAAGAAAATTATTGCTATCTTTGCTGTGACATTCAGCACAGCCAGTCATCAAATCAATACCTCCATAATGATGCCCTGTGAGGATTTTGATAGAAATAGGAGAGGATTAGACTTTTGAAGACCGCTTCTTCAGCTCCATCTAACTGATTGAGAAGCCACGGGCAGAGCCTGCATTCATAATCCACAGTCAGGTACTGCAACATTGCAGCCATTTCTCACAGTTTTCTCTGATAAAATCTCATCCTATACGTACCTGCAGCAGCTCGTCTGTCATTTTCACCCAGTTACATCAGCAACTCTAGGTGTAAAACCTGAAAGAGAGGCCCCTGCCACTTGGTCATGCAAAATTGATGAATGTAAACTTTTTAATGGACAGAGCTGGGTGTTTGTTGCTGAATGTGTACTGTATGGAGACCTGCGAATGTGTTAGCAGTCTGTGAAGGATGAGGATTAGAGCTCTGCTACCTCTGTCTACTGAGCGGAAAACCTTAATCCACACCTACCAGCTGCTAATTCCTCACTCACCTCATACTTGCTTATAAACTAGCGAGATAGTATTGAATAAGAGTACGGTGGCACATGTTCATGACGATTATCTCTCCATACTAAAGGTCAGTGGAACTTGAAGATAAGAGGTCAGTGTAGACTGCGTGTAAATTATTGGTGTTTCTCTGATGTGGGTTACGCATACATATGTTGGCATCATTAATTTAAACTCTGGTCATTATAAGTGCTCAACAATAATATAAGAACCTACCATTGTTATATACTGTATATATATATATATACATAGGACTCAAAATGAAATATTGTAGGTCCCCTTAAGGTATAAAAACACATATTTCTTTGTTCCATATGCATGATGGCACAAACATGTCTGGACAGTGCTAGCATAAATCAGTGCAGAGAAACAAATATGCACACCAGCATGCCCACATAGACACCTTTGCTCTCCAGCTTTCACACAAAGGCTGGGATTCACTCGGATTAACAAGGTCTGCATCAGGTTTTGAGGAACCAGAGCACACTGACATAAAAATGTGAGTGATTGGAACACGGATATGGCAATAGTGGACAAGAGATGACAATAGGGAACTGTTGGAATGTTCCAACATCCACAAGAAGCAACTGCTTTTGCAACTAGAGATCAATGAGTTGCAACACAAATGCTAGAGCAAGGGCAGGTGGGAGATATCATCATCCACACATGCCGAGATCAGGTTCCAAGCCCCAAGAGCAACTGGTACAGTATGTTGAATATGAGAAAGGCTACGTTCTGTGGCCGATTATGCTCTGAAAGAGAAGATGTGCATGCAGCACTATGTGCAACCCCTACTGTGACCATCACTGAAACCACAACAACAGCAATCCTTGAGATCCTTGAAATGCTCGGCTGAAAATTAGCCACAAGGAGCAGGACCCTGCATGGAAGAGAAGACGAAAGGCAAAGATCAAGAAAGCAGAAAAGGAAGTTAGCAACTATCAGAGCTCCAGAAAGTTGTGATGAAGAAAGGGGTGTTTAACAAGTAGAAAAATACACATGCACACACACCTACATACACACACACACACAGATGCGAGCTGTCAGCCTGTGTGAGAACCCTACACAAGTTCTCCCATCACTCACCCATCGTCTCTGAAAAAGCCTGCTTACAGACACACCATTTTATTTGTCCTTATAATTTGGGCTCACCATGGCTGACAAGTGTGATGTCCTTTTACACACCGGCTGGGGGGGGAGAAAGTGCTGACATGGACACTTGTCCCATGAATTTCGTGCCAGCGACGAGAATCTGCTGACGCCGCCAACTGTCTCAGGAAGAAATCTCAACAAAGAAGTGAAATTAAATGCCGACAACTTCTTCTGTGCTTCCTGGAGTTACAACCAGGCTTTAATATTTCATAGCTGCTTCCATATATTCTTATTGACATCAGACCTTTCTAGGATCAGGTTCAGGAAACCAAGTAAAAAAACATGAATGAACAATATTCCTTTATGGATTATGACCACAGGCTACTCCTTCTTCTGGTATTGTGAAGAACCTTATAATTATTGTAAAAAAAAAAAGAAGAAAAGAAAAGAAAATCATGAATATTTAAATACCCACCGTTGCCATTTTGGGAAAAATTTATTTATCAGACATTGTGGATTAAAGGATTGAGTTAATTATTGTGAATTTTTCTAAATTGCTTGGTTTTCCTTTTAAATGCCAATTATAAAACATTATTTTTTCCTACTGCAATTATATTGCTGCCACTGTGTTACTAACCTAACGCTGTTTGATCCTAAATTGTCCTGTAAGAACCGAAGAGACGAGCACATGGCCACACATTCAAACAGCTTTAACAAACCTACCAAATTATAGATAAAAACTTGTGACTCTATTAGGGATCAGGAGAAAGTGTATTACTCCCAATCAGTTGAACTGAAACAACAAGTCAGGAGAGGGAACTGGTCACACAAAATATGTGGGTCACTGTGTTGCCTGGAGCCGTGGATTTGAGTCACAAGATTTGGCCTGAAGGAAAAATTCACCCCAATATGAAATTCACTAATGTTGAGTCTGCCATCCTGAACTGAAATAAAAATACCAGAATAAAATGGCCATTCATAAAAAGAAAAGCATATATGGATTTTTGCTTTTTTTAAGCCATTCTACATATGCAGCATTTCTGTCCCCGTAAGCCCAGTGTTTGCTGTGGTTTTTTCCCCCTCAGGATGGTGCAAGATTTTCATTTATTTGTCTTGATTGTGTGACATCCTTGGTGGAGAGATGTGGCCTTGGAGAGACAGTGGCATCTTGTAAGCACTGTGAGTGCATCAGAGATTTGGTCTTTATGTGCTGTATCGCCTCATATGATGGGACTTGCAAATTCATGACTTTAATGTCCAGTCTTATTCTCACTGTGCGCGCCACTCTGTTTACTGACAGCTTACAAAGATGTAATAATATAGAACTGTAGGAAAGAAATCTTGAATCTTAATAGGACAAGGCCGTCTGAGGCTTTCTGAGGTGGTGTACAGAGACATGTATTCAGTCAGTCTGCTCAGTATCATGTCTGCTACGCATCTACTGTACACTTGATATTGCATGAATCCAAATGACTTCAATAGTTCTCTGATTTCTGTGATGCTATCAGCAGATCTAAGTTTTTCCTTTTCCAGTACAGTGTTGCTCTTTAAAGTCACCAGCCTAAATAAAGTATTCCTGTAACACCGCTATGATGTTTAGATTTGTTGGTTGGCAACAAATCTCTGCAGCTGCTTCTCATCAAGTGTCGCCGAGATGCTAGTGGCTTTGGTCAAACTTTTATTCAACAAATGCTGCAGAAGCTTCAACATTTCCATTAGTCTTAGCTTTGCTTTGTTTTTAGCAACATAAAACATAACAACATAAAAAATTGAAGTCCTTAACAAGTCTTAAAATTAATAAAAAATAAGCTGACATTCAGCTGAGGTGCATATGGACATCCTTACTGCTTTAATAGGAATTAAGAGGTAGCTGTACAGTAACTAAACAGTAGCTGTCAGCTGCTGCTTATCCAATGCACTGATCATGACCAAGTATAGCAGTTCTATGAAAGCAGATGTTTGGGCAGTTTGCTGATCTGGAGCGTTTGGGTGCATGTTAATGCAATGTAAGACATCAGCAACAATGTGTTAGAGAAAGAGTTGTTGCTGCCCATCAATCTGGGAAGGGTTATAAGGCCAATTTGAAGCCCATCATTCTACAGTGTAGAAGATTTTCACAAGTGGAAAGCATTCAAGACAGTTCCCACTGCCCAAGAGTGAACATCACTGCAAATTCACCCCAAGGTCAGACCGTGCAGTGCTCAGGGAAACTGTGAAAACCCAAGAGCTACATCTCAGACTCCACAGGCCTCCGTTAGCATGCTAAATGTTAAAGTTCATGACTGCACAATTAGAAAAAGACTAAACAAGTATGTGCTGTTTGAAAGGTTTGCCAAGAGAAAGTCTCTTCTCTCTAAAAAGAACATGGCATCATGGCTTAGGTTTGGAAAGTTGCATCTCACACCAGCTGTCAAATAGAAAAGTGGAAGAGTGATGATTTGGGCTTGTTTTGCAGCCACAGGACCTGGGCATCTTGCAGTCACTGAGTTGTCCATGAACTCCTCTGCATGCCAAACTATTCTAGAGTTAAATATGAGACCATCTGTCTGACAGCTAAAGCAACAGCACTATGATCCCAAGCACAGCAGCAAAAATTAAGCTCCACTTCTGGTAAATTATTTTCATATCAACAATTTTGATTATTCGTGCTAGTGAACAAGCACCCAAACAAGGTCTCCGCACTGATTTGAATAGAGCTGGTCAGTTGATATGGTGAGAGGAACAAACTTTAGATAAAATAAATAGGCTCGGCTTTTGCTGCCATCTGTCAAGGTGCAGCATTGTCCAAGATCAAATACACAAAGGCCGCAATACCTAAGCTACTCACCATAATGCAACAATGACATTTTTGATTGTTAAAGATAAAAAAATATTGAGGATTACAAAGTGCTGTGCAGTGTTTTGGCTTCTGATAATCCTTTCAATGCATCAATCTGTGACCCTAAAAAGAGTCAAATTTCATGTCTCATTTCCCCCCCCAGCAATGCAGCCACCTTCACTGTTCACAGCCTCACAAAGGTGTGAATTTGACTGTAGAACTGAATTCTTGCTGGAAAACTATTAGTTGTGTCATGGTGCGAAGGGAAACCACGGTGGTTAACACTGCTGCCTCACAATAAGAAGGTCCTGGGTTCAAATTCACCATCTGCCCAGGGCCTTGTGCTATTGCAGCTGGGATAGGCTCCAGAGCCCCAATCTGTTTGAGGTCCTCTCTACATGGAAATGCTTTAATAATATGTCTCGGTCATATTTAACCTAAAGTATGCATCTCAGCAGACGAGCCTATGTCAGTGAGCCAGTGACCCTTCTTTAGTGGTGTGCAGCACTTTGTGTGACTCAAACAGACTCATACCTGTAAATGTAATCATACTTATATAACCTAAAATAACCCTTGTAGACCACAAACTGTTGAAACTAACATAGCTTGGATCCCATGGGATTTCTGTATCTGGTAAAATAAATAAGTCGTGGCCAAGCAGTGAGCACAGTAATGGACGAGGGAGGAAATAAAGCAGAAACACATGTAAGTGTACCACCTCATAACACCAAGAAAAAAAGAGATTGAGAAGCTGAAGGAAGTAAAAGAGCCAAGATAGGATCTACAGAGGATGCTGAAAGGTTTCACTGATGGTGGTGAATGTATAATTTACACCATGAATACTATATTGTTAATATATTGATACATCTTTATGCAGAGGCGGATGAGGCTTGTTTCACTACATGCTTATTAAGTGATCAATACATTTTTTGTCCATTTTAACCCTGGTTTTTCAGTCGGTAGATATTTTGGATGCTCTACAGAAAGCCATCCCTTTGTGCACACTCTTGAATCTCCAAAAGAGAGAGATTAAAATTTGACAAAAGAGCCATTCATCAAAAGCAAAGTGAAGAGCATAAAGATGAAAATATAAAACATTTCTCAGTGATTGGAATTTGATTGTTAGCTGTGCATGCTGTTGCCTTGTTTGTCTCTCTCCTACACTCTGAACTCTCCTTGTAGTAGCTGAGATGCTTTTAAAGAGGGCTGACAGGAAAATGGATTAAATGGGGTTTGCTGACGGAATACATATCAAATCTGAGGGCATGCAATTGTTGGCTGCGGGTTTTGCAAGGCTTATGACTCCTGCTGAGGGTGTGGATCCATCACAACCCGCCTGCTTCTCCTCTTCTCCTTCCTATTCAGATGTGGAGGAAGAGGGAAAGAGGAGAGCTAGAGGGAAAAGGAAAGAGCTCTTGATCACCTGCTTTGTCTGAAGTGAGTCACCTTGCAAATATATGAATAGCAAATGCAGGAAAAGTAATCTGGTGGCGCACTGGTACATCCTCCTATTTGCATACCTGCCAGCCCTTGTAGTTAGCTCCTGCATTTCAGGACTTGGCACCTTAGATACGCTTAGGTATGCATGGATTTTCTTTCTTTTTTCAACAACTGTGTTTCTTTCCTCTTCTATTTCACCCTCCTTTGTCTACTTCTCAGCCCTGTCCATCTTTTCCCCTCATCTATTTGCTTCTTTTCTTCTTCATCCCATCCCCCCACCTCACTCACCCTTTTCCCCTATGTGTCCCTCAGACATCAGGGTGTATTTCCCCCCTGGCAGGATGCATGACAAGGGAGCAGGTGGAACTGAGAGCAAATGACAAATCTCTCTCTCTCTCTCGCCATCGCGCCCACTGTCCTGCCAGAGGCCCTCTTCAGCTTTCTTCCTCCCTCCTTCCAGCACCTTCCCATCCTATCTCACCACATTGATATTCAAATCTGCCCAGGTTGCATTCCATCTTCTCTCATCGTGAAGGTCTCACCAAACCAAAGAAAGAAAAAAAGGACCCCCACTTTGATTCTTACTCAACAGCTGGACATGTAAAACTGACTTGTGCTGTGGGTTGTGCATTGTAGACCCATTGCCATGTTACTAAATAAGCAGAAGATTGTTAATAAAAGACTTTGAGACTGGTTAAGTAAGAAAATGGACCAACCTCCCAGTTTCCTCTGTACATCCCAGATCTGTGGGTGTATTATGTGTTCATATGTCTGTCTGTATGTAGCTGCTTCTGCAAAAACAATTCTCAACTAGAGATGAGCTAGAAAAGACTGTTTGTGTGTGTTGCCGTTATTGACTTTGTCCCACATGACATGTGAGTGGAGCTACAGTCTCACATCTGGCCATGAGCAATCATTATCTTTGCCTTCTTCTCTCTGATGAATCTGCCCCAGCTCCTTGCTGAGGAGCTGGGCTTTATTTAATGGGCTCTTTCAGCCGTGGTTTGCTAGGCGGAAGCCTCTTACAAACCCATTTAAAGAAGGGTCTATGGATTTCATGGCTCCCCGGGCGCTCTCTCCTTCTTTCAATAAGGTGAAGTCCAAGGCTTTATCCATCCGTCAATGGGCCAGGGGAACAGTGGATGCAGCAGTTTTTAATCCCAGAGATGACACTGTCCACTATATGCTTGGCTGTTCTCTGATAGGAGGGCCTGCCTTGCACAGCTCTCACCTGGGGACTTTTAAGTTCCTGTGGCAGAGCAGATTTATTGTTGCATAGATGGGGATAAAGACTGGGCACCTTGGACTCGGCCAGCAGACAGAAGCGTAGATAAAAAGATGAGGGAGTGACACAGAAAGAAAACGCAAGCAGATTTGGGTGGCTCTGAAGTTGTATGCATAGATTTTGTATTGGCTGCACAAATGTTCTTTACTTTTGGCATTTGCATTAGTACCAATGTCAATATCTTTATGCCAATGGTTGTTTGTGAAATGGAGAAGGCTCGTGAGACAATGACTGCATAATAATGTAATACTAACAACAATGTAATGTATTTGTGTAACACCTCTCGTGCTTGAGATACACCTTTACATTAAACTGCAGAGAGTCACATAAAAAAATAGACTGTTGGGGATCTTGTCAAACTTGATGGAATTATGAACACAGAAATGCACCACCAAATTTTGATCCCCCATGCAGTACTCTTAATTTTAATTTTTAGGCATGACAATGATCCCAAACACACTGCCAATGCAGTAAAAGCATCCTTGGATAGAAAAGCATACAATGGAACACTATCAGTCATGAACTGGCCTCCAAAGATTCTGGACCGCAACGTTATTGAAGCAGTGAGAGATCAACAGAACAACATCCAGAGAAGAGCTTTGAATGTCCTTCAAGAAGCCTGGATAACTATTCCTGAAGACTGCTTAAAGAAATAATAAGAAAGCTGCCTAGGAGAGTTCAGGCTGTGCTGAAGAATAAAGGTGGTCACACCAAATATCGACTTTCAGCTTGTTAGAATTATACAAACTCTGATTTTACCTCATATACTGTAGTTCATATGTAGTATTTCCATGTATGCCTACACTTTCCAGTAAATTGCTGCACCTGCTTCTCATTTTCCTGGCAAAATATAAAGAAATGAGGGATGGCTCAGGACTATTTCACATATTGTATAATTGCTAAATATAAAAGGAACAGTTAGTTTTTGCCCTGATTTATTGCTGTTTACAACAACAAATGGCTCATGAAACATTAGTGAGTCTTTTATTATTACCAATTCATTTTACCCTCTTTCTTTCCATTAGCCTTTGGCATACTAATGAAAGGCTTAGCAGGTGTGGAGAGATCAATGCATGATTCAGTTACTTAGAGGCAAATAAAATGTAGTCAATTTTTCCCCTTTGATAAATCAGGACTGAGAAAAATCCACACCTCTTTCAGAAATAAAAGTATTTTCTGTTCTCAGTCGCCTGATTGTTCTCTGGAGAATTGCAGGGCAGTGGTTAATGGCATTATCAGATACAATCACTTCAGTGAGGTCAGAGAATGAGGTCTTGAAAGCAATAAAATTGCTCACAGAGAGAAATTAACCACCATCGCATACTCGCACACGCACCCATAATGGTATTTCTATTGTTCAAAAAATATATGGCAACCCACCTAATCAGGTTTTAAACACTATCAAACAAAACATCATCATGTGATGAAATGCATACATTTTCATTTGTGGAGAAGAGAACACAGAAAAGAGATTGGTGTTTTGTTTTTGTTTGTTTAAGAGTTAACATGAAATTTTGTACAGCCAGTTGCTCTCTGTCTCTGTCTCTCCATCTTTGGTTCTCAATTAATGATCCCAGAAGACATACTTGAAATTTTGCACATTTATTTATGAGCAAATATTTGAGATATTTTTGTGTTTTAATTAATGGCTTGCCTTCGTGCTAATCATTTGAGAAATACATATAAGCATGACATTTACACATACGTCCATTCCCAGTGCACAAACCGCTCTTACTTCAGTGCCATCAGCACCAAAGAAGAGGTCAGTCAGCCAGTCTACCATGAGGCAGATGAAGCATAAGCAAGAGCAGAGCAATCCTTTAGCATTTTGAAAAAGGTAATATATTCACTGATAACATCAACAGAAGATCATAGCCAAATGAGTTGTGGAAAGGTTATGCAAATTACTGGGCAGCAGTTTGCTGGCAGTCTAAAGGTGGTTCTGCCATGTTCAGATCTCAGATAAATGCCGTCCTCAAATAATGCATGTAGGTCAAAAATGTAAACATATGAATCTACCTAGATGTGTATGTGAATAAATTGCTAATTAAATATTAATTGAAGTAAATAAAATGCATATTGTGTCTAGTTCCTATTCACGTTAGCATGTTTAAACTAGGAGCATTTTTGCTATCTGTCCATTATTTTGTCTGCCGTCAAAAATTGTTTGGTGGCACAAACTATAAAGGGCTTTTTGTTAGGTTTGCCTCCATCATCTTGTATTTGGGTCCAAAAATCTGCAGTTTGCACCTTTGTGACAGAAAGCCAACTTTTTATTTAGCCTGATACAGAAGAACATAAATTAGCAAAGACCAAATAGCAAATGCAAAAACCACATTCAGGAGGGAAGCATAACAGATACTGTGACAAAAACTGAAGAGAAGATCGGACAACCAGAGGAGGAATGGCAAATAGGTGAGCGTAATTAAACCACAAAACTTGTGTGACAAAGTCCTTTGGACAGACCAACGTGGAAGGTGGCCATAGTGCAAAGTGATACAAACCAAACACATCATATCAGCACAAACACCTCATGCCAACAGCAAAGCATGGTGGAGGGATCATGATTTAGGCTTGTTTTCCAGCCACGGGACCTGGGAACCTTGCAGTCATGGGGTTGGCCGTGACTTTTTTTTGGGGGGGGGGGTCCTCAGACAAAACAAAAATCTTAACAGATATCCCGGTCATGCAGCTGAAACAGACAGGAAATTGAAATTCATTCATAGCAATCTGTTTGGCTGGTATTCTACATCATTGCCCCCCCCCTTTTTGTTTTAATGTGTGTGTTTGTGTGTGCGTGTGTGTGCCCGTGTATGTGTGCACGTGTGTGTCCACCCATATTCATGTACCTCTGAGAAAATGCACAAGATCCCTACTAAATCCAAGTGGTAGTGGAAACCAGCATCCAGATCCCTGGTTGGGTTGGCCGTGACTTTAAATGCTAGCACTTAAGAAGAATGAGACGAGGGAACACAAACAGAAGGAGGGAGCCACAAATAAAAACACTGGGGAGACTAATGCAAATAATAATCGAGATACAGTGCTGTGAAAATGTATTTGCACCCTTCCTGATTTCTGTGTTTTTTGCATATTTGCTGCATTTAAATGTTTCAGATCATCAAACTAATTATAATATTAGACAAAGATAGCCTGGGTAAATGCAAAATGCAGTTTTTAAATTATGGTTTCATTTATTAATGGAAAAAGGTATCAAAACCTCCCTGACCCTATGGGGAAAATAATAGTTAAATAATGAATTAACCACATTTTTTTGGAAGGCTGAGTTCATTCAGATGACACAGCAGGTACTGTGTATCTGGTGGTCATTGTAATATTTTGAAAAGTGCAACAACATAGTGTTTGTACTGTCTGTTCTCTTTTAACTTGAAGGACATTTTGACTTGAAAATGTATGAGAAAGAAATCAGAAAAATAAAAATCCAACTAAACAAGTGTTTAGAAAGGCCGAGCGGTCTTTTTACTGCCAGATGCAGTCTGTAAGGCTTGCCGTTACTTTCAAAAATCATCCTTGTGTATTCTTATCCTTTTGATTGTCTTCTTTTTTGCATATATATCATATCATATATCATATTATATCTTACACCTTCAGACTTCTGGAAGAAAGTCATGTGCACACAAGCGACAGTTTCTGGTAATGCTGAAAAGATGAAGACATTTAAAGACAGTTAAAGAGCTTAACTTTATGGAATAGTAGTTCAAGCATTAATAATTCATGATCATTTCTCCATTTAGGCCCAGGCCATGCTAATTTGCTGAATGCAACATCTCTTGTCTAAAAGTCCTTGCAGCCAGCAGTCAATGGGTTTATTTCCATTTTATACACATTGTAATCCTGTGGTTTGTAATTCAAGAGATCCATCAAAGCTGCAATGACAGTTTAAAAGAAGTTATTCTGGGAAGATGTTGGGGATGCATACAGAAAGAAACGCTACAAATTTCTTTTTCTTTCATCATAATCTCATAGAACCCATTTAAAGCGAGCAGAAATGTGAAAATCTGCCCAACTACTGAAAGAATTATTTCATTGTCTGCCTGATTATATGAAAACTACGTCAGGCCCGAACCGGCACAAACAGTTCTTTTGCACTTCGGTGGGTTCACATCGTGTATGTGTGATGCTCTTTGTGCTTTGAAAGGGAAAAAAGTGAGACTTTAAAAAAGGATGGTGTGCAGCATGTTAAGACCTGCAGGTGAAGGTAGTTGTCCATGAAAAGTCACAAAACAGCAGCAATCATTTTATCTCCTCGTATCACTTTTGTCCTCTCTTCACAGGCACGCTGGTTGGATATCTATTAATGCTTAACTTATAAGGCTGACTCAATTCTAGTCTTGGGAACTTTTCAAGAGCGTGCTTTTGAGTTCCAAAAGACACATGAAAGCATTTAAGAAAGCATACAAAAGAAAATATCTGTTAAATTATTTTTATTTGCAAAACTCTAAAGAAATAATTAACTGAGGACACTTGTTTTTAATTAGCAATAAACATTGACACTGAAATGGTGGCATGCCTAAGTAAAGGTATCCAAAAAGTCACTGGTCACCTTCTAAATCTGTACAACACCTCCTCTGCTCCTGCTCTCCCACTGCTCAGACCATCTGAATCCCTGACGACGGGTCTGTTTTTAGCCGTGCCGGGTGGAGGCCTGGCACGGTGCGAGGGGGAGGCCGGACCAGTGGGGATGTCCTGGTGCAGTCTGTCCTACGCTGCACACTGGTCTCCTGGCCATCCCATAGTAATCAGATTTGCCGCAGCAGCCATATGTCCAAGCAGCATGATAAACCCCGGCTGCTACCTGGCACCCAAAGGACGCACTGTCAACACAGTGTGTACGTGTCTACGCAGGTGCGTATGTTTCACAAGTCTTTTACTCCAGAGACATTCCTTCAAAGATCTGTTGAGACATCAAATGTGTTTTGGCATGAATCTCCTGGGCTTTTTTTTTTTCGTGTGTGTGTGTGGTTAGAGATGTTCTGATTTTAAAAAAACATTATAATAATAACACAGGTTATCAGAGATTACCCTGAAGGAGGAGGAAGTTGTTTTGGGGCCAAGTGATCATTTGCCACAGTGTTTGGGAAATACATGGGGCTACGTACGTCACCGCAACAGAAGAACTGGCACTCTGGAAGTGCATTGACAAAAGCTGAATCCTGTTTCCATCTGTCACCTTATGCTTAACAGTACATTGTATATTTCATACCCGCACATGACTCAGCTCACAAGGTGTCACACTTTAGACACCACTTGTATCACACTGTTTAACAGCATTGTGGAGAATGTACTCGACTACTAGCTCTGCTGACACGGGTAGCTGTGGTGGTGATACAAAGACTGACTGCATATAATTTCCTTTCCGAAGCTTTCTATTAAATTTAAGAAAAAAAATCTGCATTCCGCAATCCATAATTCATAACTGAACCTCGCAAGAGGCAACATCAACACTTGTCAAACATGATTAACTACGTCTGTATCTTACACAAATTTAATTCCTCTCTGTGTCTCTGCCTGTAAATCAGGCAACAATCACCAGTGAACCTGCTCACAAGATTTGTGGCTGAGGTTTTTCATGGGTTTGAATGTCACAGGAAGGAAAAGTTCCTGGGATCCAAAGCCCCCCCCCCCAAGAAAATCTCAGATTTTTATTTGAATAATGAAGAGCGAAAAGATGAATAATAATGCAGGGTGACGTAATTACTGTCATCGAGCATTAAAGAGCATTGGCCTTCAGATGAATATAATACAACATGCAGCATTAATATGTGTATTTTATCATTATTTACCATAATTCTGCAAGCCAAGCACATGCCAGTAAATAGATCCAAGGAAGATTAAAGGAAGTCAAGCTTTATTGACAAGTTTATATAATGCACGGCTCATGCACAGTACTGGTGCCAGCTATCTTCAGCAACAAGAAGAATGAGGAGTCCTGCAACAGATGGTATTACCCCCTACCCTGCCCCAATCCTCCCTCACCTTCCCCCCAGGGCCCTGATATCAACAACATGGAATCAGACTGGGATTACATGAAAAAACAGAAGCAAACGAGACGGCCTAAATCCACTGAAGAACTGTGGCAAGGTCTCTCCACACAGAGCCACCTACCTGCTGCTGAACCAAACACAGATTTTATTTGAAGTTTACTAATAAATAAAGACTAATAAAGATGACATAAGATGCTCACTTTAAAAACAGATATCGGCAACTTTAGCACAACTTGGCAGCCGTGAACGTTTGATTCAATGTGGTCATTTAGAGGAACAAAAGTGAGGTTCACATCATGCAGTGCTTTCAGATATAATAATATAAATAAGTATGAGAATAAGCTGTTGCCATATCGGAAATATTGCGCATTGATATAAAATAAACACCATAAAAAATAAATACAACACAACATATAAATGCCAATTTCATCCCATTAAAAGTCATAAAGGGAGACACATTTCCATGTTGATATTATAGTTAATCAATCACTCAAAGTAGACTCTTCTTCTCACTACCCACCCACCCATGCTTGCCCTTGCTGCCGCTCAAACCCCCACCCACCCTTTACGCTGACATACATCTGAGCAGGACCCTGCATCTTTTGTCTTGGGCTCCCTCCTTTGTTATCAGCTGGTGGACAGAGCAGCAGCAGCCGCAGCCGCCTGCAGCATGTCTCCAGTAACAGGGTAGTGACAGAAAACTGCATCTCATCAGCCATCTTTCTTTTTTAATTTCTTTTTGTTTGTTTTTTGAATATCAATCAAGTAAGCACAAAATAAATGAACACATTTAATTTGAATAAAGACAATAAACCTTTGGTTGGTCAGTGGCTGGGGGATTTATTTAATATTATTATTTATTTTGTATAAAGTCTTATTATTTTGAAAATATATTGTATGTATATGTTTAAGATTTTATTTTATTTTTTTATATTTTGATGTCTATACTTATCTATCTATCTATCTATCTATCTATCTATCTATCTATCTGTGTGCTTGGTTGACTTGTGAAGCAGCATCACCACCAAAGTGAACTGCAGATAACCTCATGACGTTGCAGACATGGTATGCAAGCCTATATAAAATTGACGGTGGCCGCATGTATCTGGTGGTGGTCTGTGCCGCTTGATAAGGCTTTGCAGACTATCTGACTTCAGTCTAGATGAAGGATGAGCTTCTCAGGCATAGACGTTGTCCATCCTGCTGATGCTCCCTCGTCTCATCGTAAACTCTTGTGCACCCTCTGGTGCTTGCTAGTCTCCCAAACTTCTTTGTGTAGCCTGCTTTGCAGATTGTCTTCCTTGTCTGTGTGGTTGCTCATTATTCAGAGACAGACGGATCTCAGGTCATCTGCAGCTGCAGCAAAGGAGAAGCAGGAAAGATGGCGATCATCCATTAGACCGACCGGGCGCACGCATGAAATACGAGGACAACTTTTGGGAGGATCGCTTGAGGAGAAGATTGTACCAGTGAGTTTTTTCCCCCCCCTCTTGCTCTATATTTCCAGTGTCGTCAAGATTTCGGCTGGGCTTTCAAGGTCTGCGAGAACGTCGGTATGGTAGATCATGGGATATAATTTGGAGAGCGCCTCGTGAATGACCTGGAAAGAGCTGATCTCCCGTGTTTCTCCCCTTTAGTCGAGGTCCATGCGACTCGGGAAAGGAAGTCGGGGCGAGATTTTTTAGTCGGGTGGGCGCTCTTGCTGGCACCCATGCAGCCAAAGTCAAGTGGGTCTTCTCGCTTCCCAGTTAATATCCTAACCAGCCTAGCGCTTCCTCGCTATGTCGCCTTTCGGTTTGTTGTCAAAGTGACACAAGGAAATGGACGCGGCGGTGTAAAGAGGCTCGCCTGCGTGTTTCGGCAGCACCGGAGCGGCAGTGTTTTGTTATTCTGACATGTCTGGTCAGGGGAATTATTGGCCCCGGCTGTGCGTCCCCTCTCCGGCCGTGCGTGTTGTTGCGCGTTAGCTTCATGGAGAAGCCATTGCACGGATTGCTCTCCTCTACCAACCAGCCTCCATTAGCGACACAGTGGAGCTGGCATAGCCGCTGGTCCAGTCACACACACACACACACACACACACACACTCACTCACCATGAAAAGCCATGTCCACTGTGAGGAGGCTATATGTGCTTGCCCCCCTGCTCTGCTTCTCTCAATTTTTTTAAAAAGAAACCTTACGTGGTGGCGATTTTTGAGTCCACAGTGTTGGAGCTGCTTATCTTGATGGTCGTGAAATCAATTTAAAAGCGCAGTGTGGCTTTTTTTTTTCTTTCCTAAAGATATTTTGATTCTAAACGTTTTTGCTTTTGTTCTTGGGTGCTTACTGCTACACTGTTTAACCCGCATGTGTCCTGCACTGTTTGGATGCCTGTGTTGCTGTCACTGGTCTCAAGTCAGGTATGTCACACTAGTGAGGGCTTCACCATAAAATGGAGGAAGGCAGATGAGTCTCCAAGGAGAGCCGTGGAGTCAGATAGGCAGGATTCCTCACGCCAGAACAAAGGTTGTGTTTAAAAGAGAGAGAGAAAGAGACAGAAAGAAAACGAGAGAAGGGAAAAAAAAGATCGGCCACATCCTCTTCTTCCTCCTCTTCTGCTTCGTTTTCAGCTCGGAAGTTTAGTCTAAGAGGAAGCAGAAGAACTCTGAAAAGTGAGGCTAGATCCTACAGTGGGGGATTTCAAGGTTAACTTCTTTATTTTAACCCCTGCCTGGCTTATTTAATTAATCAGGATTTTTTTTGGGGGGGGGGGTTGCTTTTTAGATATGTGTATATATATATATATATAATATATATATATATAAAAATATATATATATTATATATATATTGGTAAAGATTTGCTGCTGACACTTCTGGAAAGCATGTGCTTGTGATTGGCTCAGGGACACATGGATGAGACAGGAATTTTAAGGCTCAATAATGCAGTGTTTTGACCATGCGAGTAGTTAATGTTCAACAAAGTGGTGTCAGCACACACACACACACATATGCACACTCTCTCTCTTCTGGTTGAGTGTGTGACGGTGAAGTAATGACTGTTGCAAATAGTTTCTTAAAGGAAGTTCTCAAGATGATTCTCTTTTTTTTCCGTGCTTTGGTCAGATGAGGGCTCTGATACTGTTGTGTGTGTGTGTGTGCGCTTTAAATTCATCTGAAACGTGTTTGGTTCCTTATGGCTTCCACATGATTTGCAAAGCAGGAGCAGGAGACTCCACTATGTGCATATTATTGCGAGATTATACTGACTTATTTTGGGATTTCAAATATTTTGAAAAGTTATTTAGACTTGTGAATAAGGTTGTTGGTCATTTATTAACAGCCTCTTGGTCGTAATGCTCTCCACGTCTGCTCTGCAAGCCTTAGGTGACTTTTCACACATTATATCCTAAAGGTGTCTGTTGACCAGCCTGTCAGGAGAGTGGAGGGGATGTGTTTGCAAGCTGTAGTGTGTACCTCTGTATTGGTAGCTGCTCTGTGTGTGTGAGAGAGGGAGAGTGTGTGTGTGTGTGTGGTTGTGCTATGCTCTGCAGTTCCCCTGGCCACTGTGTGAAATCTTGCTGACAAGGAGACTGTGAGCTTGACACACTGTGCTGCGACAATGCTGGGGCTGAGAAGAGCAATCAAAATGGTGGCGAGGCTCCTTCTCCCCGGCGTGGCAGGGCAAACAGGTTCTCGAGGAGGAGCCAATAGAGGACAGCCGGGCTGGAATCTGCTGCGGTGACACATTTGTCTTGCTGCAATGGAATGGATGCAGTCAGGTGGATGGTGGATGTTCTGCAAAATGAGCCCCGTGATTGCAATGTTTTGTTCCCAGTGGCTGTGCGCTTCTCCTTGCACTTACAGTTCCTGTAGTAACTTTCACAAGTCTTCAACACATTCTTGGTGTATTTGTACTACACTGGCTGGTAACCTATAGACAAATCCCGAGGGGCCCTGGGCTCTGTGAGGCTCCTGAAGTTCTCTGTGGGCATTTCTTTGTTATAATTAGCTAAATTACACTTTTGTGTGGTAATAACATAGTTATTTACCACAAACATGAATTGCAAACTGAACAGTACAGGGTCCCTAAAGTGGCTCCTGCACTTTGGGGTAGCCTGGAGGCCCATAATCTGTAAGGCTGATAAGAAAATCAATTAATTGGGAAGTTGCATTTTGTATATGGATACTAATATGCTGGTAAAGAAAATAAGCTTGTAGTTTAGACTGTAAATAAGACCAAACATCTAAACATTTCACCTGGACTATGGGGAATTATGATGTCTCCCTTTTTTTCCAGTATTTTTGAGACTAAAATAGAAATTAGCTGATCCTAAATGCTATACTCAGATTTGATCCTGGAATTTCTGGTCGCTCAGTTGAGCATTTTACTTTCTGCATACCTTCAAACACATTTCTGTTTTATTGAAATCATTACCAGTGACATACAGGAAACCTGGAGCAGGGTTGTGTGGGAACATATGGGGGCTAACGGCTCACGGGGACCCCCTCAGTGGGTCTTTTGGCTACATTTTTCTGAATGATCTGCAAGGTTTAGCTGAAACCATGTGATGACATGAGTAGATGAGCACATTATGCACATCTACACATGTGCTCAGTGGAACTCACATTCCCCACGTCCTGTTTTCCACTCTGATTTCATTCTGAACCTCCCGACCGGAAGTGTTGCTTTGTAGCTCCACTATGCGATTACTGTTTGTTCTAGAGAAGCTGCACCTCCAGGATGAGCACTAATTCCAGTGAATGCTGCCTTACCCGCCAGCCCGGCTTTTGCTTAGTTTAAATGGAGCAGAGAACTTTGGACAGTGCTATTTATTTAATAACACGTGATCTGAAAAAGCAGATCATATTCCAAGTCAAGATCATCAACGATCTTGACTTGGAGGTCACCCACTCACTTGTAACGTGGTATAAGAACACTTCTTTTTTTTATGATACACTTTCTGACTAGATGTTTGCATACAAAGTATACTCATATCAAACTGGTTGAATTGACTGCTGCACAAAATATTTAATGCTCTCAGTGTTACCGCAGTTCATTTTTAACGTTGCAGGGCAGAACGTAACTATGGCAGATAGGGGGAAAAAAATTACATAACTGGATTTTTGCAAGGTATTTCAGGATTATGTTAGAAAAGCTTGACAGAGAGGACAGAGGATCAAACAACAGAGACTTCTGTGATGGCTTCAATGCTCGGAGGAAGTGGTCATGAAGCT
>VUQK01004420.1:5574-21484 GCA_015106715.1 Bujurquina vittata | reverse complement strand
ACACACACACACACACACACACACACACACACACACACAGCTGCTCTCCCTCCCTCTATCTCTCATTCACTCACTCACTCTCTCACATTGGGTGATGCACGTCTCCATTCTTCTCTACCTGGGGCACTGAAGAAGGCTAGGGAGACACACAAAAGCAAATTGAAATGCTCCAGTGAGTGCTTTCTTGACATGATGCATGGCTCACAAGATGCAGCCAGGCCCTGCCGCTGCACTTGCAAGCGTAGATCCACAACACTACAGTCATCACAGTGCAGCATGAAAACTCACTATTTGCTCTTGACCTTCCTTTGCCTTCATAACCATGCGTCTTTCTTCATTTAGCCACAGAAATGCATTCTGTTGCATTGTGTTCCGAACTGCTCTGATCAGTTGAATAATTTAACGCCGCTTATCTGTAGCGGGTACATTTGAAGAACTAAAAGGCAATATTATTTCAGGGTTTAAGTGGAACAAGGAAGTAGCTTCTTAGAGGTGTCATTCCAGTTTCTGTTGTCAGTTGCGATGCTAAACTGCTGCAAAACTGGTTCCTCCTCTCTGCTTTCCATCAGAACATCAACAGCTCAACTGTGCCTTTCCTGTCCCGAGGAAAAAAAAATGCTTGTGTAGCTCAGTGAAGCTTGAAGTTGTGTCCTACCTTTGTCTATCTCTGCTGATCTATTCAACAGACATTTGTTTAGGTGTGTAAGGCACTAGTTTTGTAAAAATAGGCCATTTAAAGCGCCTGTTCCGATGAGACGGCTCATCTGGTGAGATAAATTAAGCCGTCTGCACGGTGTCCTCAGGTTTCCAGCCTAAATTCAGGATTTTTGCTGTTCTCTGCTAAGACACAGTGAACCAACTCTGTCAGTCTCAAGCTGCCTGTGGTGGAGGGGGGAAAAAAATTCTTTGGAGACGCCCGTTCCTTGAGCAGTGTGGTGCCACCGGACAAGGCCTTCATTGAGCAGAAACAGGAGTGGTCTTGTAGATGGGATCCACAGTGGCTCAGCCTCCGAAGCAGCAGAACTGTCCAAGGACGATTAAATATTTAGGAGCTTGGAAAGGAGGTCTCAGTGGTAAGTTAATATTGATGGGTCTCTCATCTTTCCCTTCTCAAACTTGTTGAGTTGACTCAAGAGGTTGGTTTAGTGGATCTGGAGAGGAACCTTCCTCCTTCTTTTCTTCTTAAATAAACTTTGAACCTTCACCAAGTTTTTCCTCTAATATTTTCTGCTGCTGGCTTTGACTTTTGGCCCACTTTTTTGCTGCTTCCTGTGTCCTCTCATGGTCACTCTGAAACACTCCATCCTGGCTAGCTTGTAACCTCACCCACTCCTTGTAACTTTAGTAACTGCCATGTCAGGCTTACAAGGAAGTCAGCATTGCAGGGTTTTCTGGCAGTTGTCCACTGAGCACTACTTACAAGAAACCCTTCAGTGCAGTCTTTTTGCAGTCTTTTCTTGTAATCCTTCTTTCCTCCCCCTTTTTTTGTGTGAATTGAGGGAATAGAATACAACCAAAAGGCATTTTGATGTGGAAAAAGGAAGACAGGAGTAAAATTCAGGCTTTAGACTTTTGACTAAGATGTGATAAGAGCCTCCAGCTGAGGGGAGTTTTCCTGAAAGTAAGAAGGCAAATCGGTTATATAAAATATTTTCCTCAATCGCTTTTTGTAAAGTTTGGTACCTCGAGAGCGGAACTTGCATCTTTGTAGTTTGTTCGGGGCTGTTTGTGTACGATTTGTGAGATGATACAGAATTTATTTGAGACAGCAGCAGATTGATTTACGTCAGGAAATGGTTCCCTGGGAGAGATGGGCTTCAAGGCCGCATGGAATGCAAGGTTTCCTGGACTAATTGTCCTTGTGGAAAAACACTTCCTGGTTTCTCTCCAAGATCTGTCCTTGGACATCCTTCACTTGCCGCACTCTTTCGTTTGTTTAGTCCATGAACCCTTATGTTTCACTTTTGAGAGATCTGACTCAAGCATATCTTCAGGCTCATATGTCTGACTTATGTGTTGTGTGCAGAACAGCTTTTTTTTTGTGCTCTAGCCTACTTGTGTACACCACATCTTTTGTCAGGATTTTTTTCCCTCTTTAAGCTCAAGGGAAGAAACCTCTTGAGAAAACCAAATATATCTACCTATTCCCATATAAAATTGTAAAAATAATCACGCCCGAGGCTATTAATTAAATTGTGCACTTAATCATTTTTGGATGGAATATTTAATCATGTTGCTGAGGGTTGCCCCAAGTTTTCTCTCTTATGCTTTTCAGTGTAGCAAAAGAAGATTTAACCTCTTTCATAGAAATACTGATTAGAACATGTTAGGTCACCTACAGAAGCTTCCACACGCGGCGTCTTCCTTAAATTTTGCTTGACCAGGCGGCCGAAGGAGCCACATATTAGCAGCACCATGATCAGATTTAGGATCTCGTCTTCAGCATGTGAAGAGCAGTGAAAGGCATGCTCGCAGGAGGCCATCTTTGCAGTTAACAAAACCACACATTTCACTTCTGCTTTTTTGCTGACTGCCATGACAGTCTGCAGAGGAACCGACAGGAGGGGAAGCAGCTTGCTCAGGTCTGCGCTCTTAAAGTTAAACACTTCCATCTGTGTAACAAGATAGCAGAGCGAGCAGAGGCAGCTCCACTCAGCTGAGCAGGACAGTCAAAGACCTTGAGGAGCACAAAATGGTGGATGGCCATGCCACTGATTCTCCAGCGTGATTGGCTGTGTGTCTCCTTGGCCACTGTGGGGCTGGCTGTGTGAAATGGAGTCCTCTGTGTGGAGCGTTGGCCCAGCCTCAGCTCTGATGCAGAAGATAATTCTGTCAGCCTCGAGAGAGAGAGACGAGAGAGCGGCCAAGTGAGGTGACTATACTAAAAGAAGGCAGAGAACTCGAGCCATGTCTGTCTGCTTGCTTCTGTTTCTTATCTTCAGTCTACTCTCCTACTTGATCTCCTGGGATCTGATTTCTATTAATAGCAATTTTTTATATTTTGGTGCTTTTTAGCATTAAACAGACTTGTAGCAGCTAGGAAGGTTAAAAAAAACTATCAGTTGAGATTTATGTTTGGCTTTGTTTGTAGGAGTGAAGAAAGTGGCCGTGTAAGGGTATTCAGTATCTAACCTTCACACCCAGCAGGCTCAAGCTGAGGGATTTAGCAGACCCCTTGTTTTGTTGCTTTCAGCCTTGAAGGTCACATAAATATCTCTGAGGCTCATGATTAAAACGCAAATACATGAGATTTAAGAGACTGTCAGTGCTGCATATTAAGTGGACTTGTATTTTTTTTATTGGTGAGTTTTCACCATGACAACCTGAAGACAGCAGCCACACAGCAGATAACCATTAATGCTTGTCTCTTCCTAATCTGCTTGGTCATTATCATCTGTGCAAAAAGAGGCCAAATGTTACTACTGAGTGCTCCGCAGCCGTCCCCCTTTTTTCAGAAGGAACAATCTGAGCCCTTTGCTAAGCACAAAGCCTACCCTTGGAGCAAGGTTACTTGTACCATGATGGCTAGCTTCTTTCTCTTTTTCAATGCAGCTTTAGAGAGAAACGTGGATTTGGCGAGTTGGATGTCTTTGATTGAGAAAGGAAATGTCTTGCTTTGCAAAGTAAGTCTGTGGAGAGGTCAGCAAGTACACTGACGTTAAATAGAAAAGGCCAAATGACTTGATGGGTGATGTCAGGTAACATGTCAGAGAGACAGACTGATCCAGGCGCTGTCTGACCTTGCACTATGCATGACTGAGACATAAAATAGAAAGTTAACAAGAAGGAAAAAAAATACGGCTAATATTTTATTATTATTATTATTATTATTATTATTATTATTATTTAGATGTGTTGGAAACATCAGTTTTTCTAGTTTTTATGAAATGGAAGGTTATCGTTTCTTCTGGAATCATCTAGGTGCCATGTTAAAAGCATCCTGACTTTTCTCTGCTTTTGATGTGAGAATTTGCTTGAAGGCCTCAGTCACTGAGTACTTTGAGGTCCAAAGATCAAAATCTTGTAGTTCATCCATTTTTTTAACTTGCTGTCTTTGATTACAAGGTGGGATATCTTCATTTCGTTATTCTTGAGCTTCCTCGTTCAGTGCCATTTCAATACAAATGTGTGGGTGTGTGTTGTGAGTTACTCCATGACTGCGACCCCCGAGCATGATGTTGCCGTGTAAATCAGTTTGATGATGATGATCAGTGATGATTTTGTAAACATTTATTAACCGGCACAATAAAAAACATAGTTTTGTGCTTCATTTGGTTTCTCTGTAGTCATCTTAATAGATTGGCAGGTTGCCCACATGAGCTTATCAGTTACCCAGAATCCTTAAGTGTTGCCTGATCCTGCTGCGATGAGTTGTTTCTCTTTTACGCCCTTTGAATGTGACACTCGTGAAGGTCAGGCTGCAGCAGATCAGCAAAGCTTGCTGGATTGCAGCGTCTAAAGGGCTCTGCGCCTGTATTTAGCAGTCTCTCTGAGACAAACCAGGATTACTGCACTGGTTTCCTGGATGTTCACAAAAGTCTTGTCTTTTTTTTTTTCCTCCATTCATTCTGCTAGCATGCAGTTGAAGGTTAGACACAAATGGCTGCTGTTTGTCTATGCAAAGAATGGGATACTTCTAATATAAAGCAGTTGTAAAATTAGATTTAAGGGTCTTTAAAATTCTCTCTGAAACATAGTGAAGTGTGATGGCCTGGAAGGAAATATGAAGCCATGAGGACCATATGTAGATCAGGTCATCTTCCTATGATGGACACTCCTATAAAGAGGAAGCTCAAAAGGAAAAACTACCAAGAGGCCAGCAGCAAGCTAAAAATAACTGAAGGACTATATAGCAGAGTCTGCACACAACATGCAGTTAGCAAGAGATTCATGTGTTCTGCACACGTCTGAGCTCTCCACGGGGCAGCGGCATGAAGATTTCTTTTGTCCAAAAGGCACATCTTAATGTTGCAAGCATGTGGTTAATTCCCATGACAGGAAATGGAACTTGTGGTCCGATGAAATCAAGGTTGAATGTTTTGATCTTACTTCCCAAATATGGAGGAGTGGTTTGTTACAGAGTGCAGGTCAAAACCTTAGTGACGCAGCTGTTGTGTACATGGAAAAGAGAATGAGTTCAGAAGTTTTTGAGTGAAATTGTAAACAAAAATATTAAATGTATGTGACCGGAAAGCATGTTTCTAAATCCAGATTTCCAAAGTTTGAAAATTTGCTGGTTCATGCTAAATATTACAGTCTTTAGGAAGAACTGATTCTGGAAAGGCAGAAGAGTCTCAGTCTTAGGTTTCTGGACATTAGTTGACAGCAGCCACTTTCAGCTGCTGGTCAAACCAAACCAAGTAAGGCTGAAGAATGTTTTTGGTCAGACTTGTTTTTGCTGGTTAATGGTTGACCTACTTTTGCCGTATGCCTCCTGAAACAAAGTTGTTTTCAGTTTAAAGAGCCAGCATTTTTACCAGCCATGATGGTGACCCTGGTATTGTTTTCATGGCCAAAATGTACCCTGAAAGAGCCACAATTTGCAGAAAAGCCATTTTGAATCCTTTGGCAGGTGTTTGTATGTTTGTGCATGTGTGAGATGAGAGATTTTGCCAGCGTGATAGCACCGTGTGCACGCACCTGCACACGGTGCTATCAGTTGAGATCAGTGTCTGAAGATGGGTGTGGTCTGAAAATTCATTGACTCCCTGACTTCTTCTTTAGTTATTAGTCAGAGAACTGATGATATCTGACACTGTGGATGATTTTTATCCATTCTGGAAGACATTTTTGACTTTTTGGCTCTCCAAAGTTGGCTGATTCACTCGATTCATGCTATGACAAGTGTGCTTTTTGGTTTGTGCTAATCTGAGTAATAATTCCAGTCAAACTACCACTGTTATTTAAGATACACCGCCCTCTCCGAACCAAAATTAAACTGAAATGTGAAACAGAATATTCTAAGTTCAAATATATGCTGACATTTGACAGTGAGATGCGTGCTGACATTGCTGATGCATTTTCAGCTCTTTTTCTGTTTCTTTTCATGCCATTCCCATCCCTTTCATTCAGTTCCAGCAGATGTCTGATGAATGTTATGACAAAACGTTCATACTGAACATTATTGATTCCTCACATCTCCTCTGAAAAGGCCTGGTTCATTGATCGGCCAGGTGGGATCGATGTTTCATCTCTGTGTATTCAGACTTCCTCAAATGAGCAGCATCATGTGATCACATCATTTAAGGAAGCTCTGTCCTCTGATCGCAGGCAGAGAAGAATGAGGTCAGTGTCCAACTAACTGCTCCTATCACACAAGCTGTTGTAATGAGACAGATATGCTCATCACTGATATAGTAGCAAGACAAATATCTGCCAGATTCAGGTGGCTTAATTAAACTTATCATCATCATTGTTTAATTATTACAACAGTCAAAGGAGCAGGGACACCATTTGAGTATAATGTATGGGGTTGCTACTTTCTGATTGATATTTCTATTTGACTACTCCATGTTGTGCAAGCACTTCCGCTGCCTCATTTTTTAAAAGAAAATTCTCATACATCATTAAATACTTTTGCAAAACATCCAAACCAGTCCAAAATATCCTCCAGCTCCCCAAATATACAGCAAGAGTCAAAATGAGCTATCTTCAGCAACAAGAAGAACAAGGAGTCCCGTAACAGATGGTATTGCACGCCTACCCCATTCCACCCCACCCCCAGCTCCCTCCAGAATCCAGACCTCAACAATATTGAGTAAGCCTGGGATTACATAAAGAGGCAGAGGCAACTGAAAGAGCCTAAATTCACAGGAGAACTGTTGAAGCTCTTCACGTTGCTTAACGCAATCTACACTGAGTGCTGTTTCCTGGCAAACAGTGCTCATCTAACATAACGATTTAGCCGTAATATTATTTGGAAGCGCTGTCATGTTACTTTTTGTGTACCTAAAACTTTTGCACAGCTCTGTATGCAAATGACAAATCAGTTAAAAAGGGAGATTCCTTCATTGGCGTAGATGCTCATTTTAATCTCGCGCGTTTTCCAGTGATGGGGTAGTGTGGCTGTGCCGGTGCAAGTGCCTTGGAGCTTTAGTGTCTTTCAGAACCAGCCTACATTCCAACAGGGAGTTGAAAACCAAACAGTTCCACGCTTTTCAGTAACTGTAAAACATTTGGACACACCCACTCACTGGGTATATCCCACTTTTTGACTAGTACTGCATGTAGGAAAAATCACTGGCCGTTTTGTTGCAGCTGACCCTTCCATAGTTAATGATGTAGTTATTTCAACTTTGCACCAAGCAGTTTCATGGTGCCACGCTGGTGAGAGCTTTTTGGCACCATTTTTTTTTCTCCTTAGTGGAAACCACACAGATTAAGCACCGACTGCATCGGAGGAAAAGAGGTAGCAGTGAGGTTGTACTTTTAACTAAACCCTAAATACAGGAGGATAGTCGGTGCTCACAGTGACAATCCGACATGCTTAAAAGAGGCATGTTTAATACTAACTGTCATTGTGCCAGATTTGTAGTGATTACTGAAGTGGCATAGAAAGTTCATCAGACGTTATGCCGGTGATTGAGACGTTTGACTAAAAGCTGCAAACTAAAAGATAATCACAAGATTAATACACTGTGCACCATTAATAATGGCAACAAATTTAATAGAGACAATCCTTGAAATGCTTTAGATTTAGTCTTGAACCAAGAGGAACACCAAAACTTTAGGTGCAGGCAATCAGCAAACAGTCAATCCCACATTAGTGATGCACAACCCCTACATGTATCTCTACATTACAGCCATACTATTCAATAAGAAATTATCATGGACTGTCATTGTGTCTGTCAATATGTTAAATCTTCTGTGACTGGAACATGAAGGTCAGTCAGGTTGGACCAGCCTTTCTGTTTTGCACCAGTGTTGTTATCTGCTACACGGCCAACAGATAAAACCTCAACTATGAGGCAACAAACCTAAGCTGCATGCAAAAAAAAAGGCTTCAAACTAGACTTTGTTATTTTGCGTTAGCTTGTGTTTGAGGTCATCATTCTTAATCTAAACCTAGGAAACTTTCAAAGCTCGTACCAAGTCATTCTTGATCCTTTTGAGGGAGTAATGCGCTTTGACATATTCACACCTTGCTGAGATCTTCAGGTGAGCGTAAGCCACGAAAAATCCAAGACAAGTTGCCGCTGGAACTCTGCACAGTGTATTTTAGGATGTGATGGTGTATTATGTTTCTCTGATGTGTGTGTGTGTCTGCGTGTGTGTGCAGGGCAGTAAATTTAGACACATATGGGTGCATGTAAGCTGACAGCACAAATGTTAATTATGCTTCCTGGCTGCCCTTTGGCTGCTGTTTCAGGGCCTGTAGCATCCTGTGTTTGCTGACCATAACAAATTAAATTAACTGATAAACGTGTAGCTTTATCATACTGTTAACACAGTTAACCTTTCTTTAAAATAATAATATTTTAATCTGCTATTATGGCAGTGGTAACAAGCTGTCAACACATCAGGAACAAATCATCTTCTGAGTTGATACGATGAACTTTTGGCAAACAGTTCTGGCTTCATTTCTCAAGTTTAGGGATAAATAAACTAAAGCCCAACACACAGGATTTTTAAGACTGGCACTGATATATGATTATTTAAAAATCCGATATATCGGTCAATATTTTCTTTCCTTCAGACACACAAAACACAAATTTCCATAACATTTGTTGTGTGTAGTTATGTATGAGTGCTTGCTAATGCAGTTTAAAGATAATCTTGTGTTGTTGTCACAACAAGTTATGGATTAGTTATTTACACTCTGGCTGACTCTGCTCGGTTGGTTTCTCCAAACACATGTTGCCAACATCAACACTCATAACATAGTTGAAGGGTGTTTTTAGCAACTTTTCTTTATACTTTTAAAATGTTCCTTTATCGCCCATTATAAAAGCCGATAGTGATATATCCGCAAATGGCGAATACTGGCCCCATATCGCCCCCTGTACTGTGGCTCTAAAAGAAATTATTTTTTCTCTTATTATCTTAAAGAGTTGCTTATTTGCAAATTTATCAGTACATAGCAAAAATTATTTCTTTGGAGCCATCTCCCAACTCTGAAGTCCAATAGTCACTCTCTTTTAGCTCTGTTTTTGGTCTCAGCTATTAATGAAACTATATGTCTCTGTTATTGATAAATGTTCCACAATGTTGTTTTTGCTTGTTTTGTCATTAAAAACGCCTGCTTGCTGCAGCTAAAAGCAGTAACGCTACAGTAATTCCAAAATGTTGTGTACCTGCGTGTTGTTCTTGCTACAATAGGTGGCTCAAGGACCGCATTTTCCCTTGATGTCATGAACACACACGCTAGGTAAAAGCAGCATTGGTTGTTAATAATAGTTTGAGTAGAGAGCTGTATTAAAATGGAAAAAGCACTCATCACAGGGCAGAGCTTTTTAGCGGATACGATTTAATGGGTTTGCTAAAGCCCTAACAAAAATACAAAAATAGTATGTTGAGATTTCCCACAGACGTGGAAGGAGTGAGTCAGTTCTCCGGACCATCTAGTCAGTGTCTGTCGTGGCTCTATATGCGACTCAGAGGAGTCTCAGTGTTAATGGAAGCCATGAATTTTCTTTTTCCAAAAGCTGAAATGAATTTTTCCTTTAAATTCAAAACCGTGCAAGGGAAAGTTGGCCTGATATGATTTAAATGCTTTCTGTAAAGTGCTGCATATACAAGAACTGACTCAATATTTTAACACTACTCAATATTTTTGATCATTTAGTACCTTCTGATCACCACTATTTAGTATGATTGGTTGGTCATTTAAGCGCTGCCAAAACATTATCTAACCCAATGAGGCAAGGACTCTACAGGACCTAAAGGTGCCTTGTGGTATCTGGCACCCAAATGTTAGCAGGAGATCCTTTAAGTCCTCCAAGTTGTAAGGAGGAGCTGGAGCAAATCAGACTTGTTGTAACAAGTCCCCCAACACATGACGCTGGTTCATGATTTATCCCATTGTCCGTCTGTACTCACCACTGCTGATTGGGGAACCAACAAGACTGCTTGTTTGTTTTAGAGGCTCTGCAAAGTAGTCTGGCCATAAAAATATTCTCAGATGCTCAGGTCATTTCACTTGCCCAGTTCAGTTTTCCGCTTTTCAAGATACATAGGCCAGGTGAATCAGCTCTTAACGTAATATATCCTGAACCTTGCTGTGTACTATTGCTGAAAGATAATCACCATTATAATTAAAAGCCAAATGTGATATTTTCATGTTGTTTATGTTGCCTGAAAACAATCCGATCTCAATCACGATGAAGAAAAGCAGCAGATCATCGCAGTGCATGCACTGGCATTTTTGCTTGAAGGATAGCTTAAGTTATTTAATTAATCAGCAATTATTTTCAGTCTCATTTAAATAAGAGCTTCACAAGTATAGAGTAAATTTAACTGTTCTCCACCACATTAGGCACCAAATCAAGTTTGTCCATTTAAATGTTGTTCATCATCATCAAACTGCCAAGCTTCATTAAGTCACTACTCCTGTATTTCAGCCGAGCTTATTTTGCTGTTTGCATCGAAACAGCTGGTAAATAATTTTATGACAAAAGACCAACAGGATCTAATACTCTGTCATGTCCCCCTAATGATTATAATACGTGAACAGGTGTAATATGACCATAAGAAAAGTTGAAACTGAGGCCTTACATTGTTACTTTTCTGGTTTCAAAGTCTCACAGCTGGATCAGGTAAAGAGAACATTTAAGAGTTTGGTGCCAAAATAAATATTTCCTGCTGCTGCTTGACTTGGCCCATACTCGCTTCAGTAGATGCTTGATTTGAGAAAGATAGTGTGAACCTTCATGTGTAAAGAGTGTCTATAGGTTTTTAGTTTTATGTAGAAAATAACAGGATTATGAATCATTCCTCCATAATGTACAAAACAGCAACTTAACCTCCAAGATCTAGTGGTAATAACAGTACTTTACAATTATTTGATGGTGGAATTATGGGGAAAATATTTATTTAAATGTGTTTTCTAAATCAGCTACAGAATAACATGCAGATATAAAAAAGACATTCTAAAAAGAATGTCTTTTTTTTTATGCTGACATACTGTGAAGATTTAGACATGTAAGCAGAGTTGGCACATCAGAAAGAAAGATTGTAGATTTCAGTGGTTACTAAACTTGATACAAAAACTGTTCCAATAAAGGCGAGTGGGAAGGTGAAATGATCACGTGAAGGAAAAAAAAGCTGAAGGTATAATTTAATATTAACTAATCAACTGACCCATATTCATCCACTACTTAGAATTTTGTTAAATATCAAATCCTGTTATTTGTGGCAGATGACTTATTTAAGCGATGCCTGTCTGCGTCATCTTCTTTTAGATTTGATAGGATTTACAGCTGAATTCATCAGACGAGCTTGAAAGCCTGACGCCACAGTTGTCTCCTGAATTTAAAAACAGGAAGAAAAGTTACAAAAGTTGTTGAAATTAACACAGTGAGCAAATACAACACCAGGTCAAACTCTTCCTCTCTAAAGCTCCAAGTACTGTGTCCAGGCCACACCTGTTGATAACACTGATGTCATTCAGTCATTATTATATGGCTTTTATTTAGTCTCTGATTTACAGTTTTTTGCCAGGTCTTCCCCATTTACGTGATGCACAAGTACCCGGCCAGCTAAAATTTGATTCATCAGACCAAGCAACCTTCTGCCATTGGTCTGTGGTCCAGTACTGATGCTCTGGTGCCCATTGTTGGCGCTTTTGGTGGGTGACAGGGTCAGGATGGGCACTTTGAATGGTCTATGGCTATGCAGCCCCATACACCTTTCCATCAGAAACCAGCATTAGTCTTTTCAGCAATTTGAGCTACAATATCTCAGCTGTTGGATCGATCCACGTGGGCCAGCTACATGCATCAATGAACCATGACCCTATCGCCGGTTCACCATTGCAGTTTTGTAGATGTCCTGACTTAATTATCTATCCATCACAGTTTGGCACTTATTAAACACGTATTTTCCTGGTTATCGCCAGGAAAACAAATTCTAGTCTCAAAAGTAAAGTCAAAGTCAAGTCGGCATTATGCCTGTTGCATGTCAAATTCCAGTTGTCTGATCCACAAAGCCTAATGTTGTTCATTTTGCCTCACATTGTTAAAGTTGTATTTGACTACATATCCAAAAATTTCTTCTGGTGGAAAAACAAACTAGAGCTGTAGTGTTTAACTCTTTAGACCTTCATTAACTTTTTCTAGCTTGTGAGCCAGGTTAAGAAATTGTCATTAGAAATTGTCAGCTAATAAGATATTTCGAATCTCCAAACTTTGTGGTAGCACTCAATAACCTGTAAACCTGACTGAGGATCTGAAAATGATGTTAACTGAACAGTGGAAGGCTATAAAAACATTTGATGACATTTCCAGCTATGAATTTCCACTGTTCCTCTGTTAAGAGAAACTGCGTAGGCCAGGACCGAAAGAAAACTGCAAAGGATTTGGCTGACACAAGAATGGTGGGGCACCATTCTTCTGTGTAGAGCTGCTAGCAAAAAACAGGGTCTTACATGGAAGAGTCATCAGGAAACCTCACAAAAATCAACATTGGAAGCATGCAAAACAACATCTGTAAAAGCCAGTTATTGTCGAAAAGGGTGGATGGATGAAGGTTAAATTGAGTATTTTAGCTACAGTGTCACACGAGCACACACACACAAGCTATATATATATATGGCAAAAAAGGAGCAGCATATGATAAAAAGAACTCCTTGCCAGTTGTATAGCTTGGGAGAAGAAATATTCAGCTTTAGCAGTGTGTGTAAACCACTGCAACAGAAAACATTGCACAGATATGAGGACGATTGGGTTGCACTAAATATAGAAAAGTCTGGATGCAGATGTCATGCAGTCAGTCAAAAAAAAGAAAGTGAGATTGAAAAGAGACAGGTTTCTACATCAAGACAAGTTTCCAAAGCATACCTTAAAATCCAGCATGACCTACTTAAAGAACCTCAAGCTGAAGCTTTGGAGTGGCCCTCATAGTCCCCTGACTTGAAGATCATTCAAAATCTCTGGGTAGACATCTTAAACATGCTGTGTGTGCAAGAAGGCATAAAAATATCACAGAACTTGACATGATATGGAGGGAAAAGATTTATGGAGTAAAAAGACTCTTAGCTGGCTAAAAAAAAAAACCTGTGGTATAAGACACAAGTAAGTCCCCACTTGCTAAGGATCCCGATTTTTAGTGTGTAACTTTAGTTGCAAAGAAAATGTGAAAAAAAACCCAACACATTTTCCTTATTTTTAAAATTTCTCTAAAAGCAAAATCCACATTAATCAACGCATTGAATTAGATTGTAAGGATAAGATTAGCGCATGTGCAGTCATGCTGTTGTCCAAGGGTTTGGAGCTTCTTCTTGTGTAACAAAAAGATACGTAGAAAGACACTGTTTGTCAGACACCGCACATATCTGAAGTTACCTTCAGCTCTTGGAAATTTTGATGCCCATGCTGTATACAGTACTGTGCAAAAGTCTTAAGCCAGCCCTTATTTTGCTTGGAGAATGGGAAACGTGCAGTGATTTGTTGAAACATTCAAATATAGATGGAAATGCAGTATGTAAGGCAGAAACAAGCTTGAAAGTCAATATTTGGTGAGACCACCTTTGTTCTTCAGCACAACCTGAACTCTCTGAGGCAGCTTTCTTGTTATTTCTTTAAGTAGTCTCCAGGAATAGTTCTCTAGGCTTCTTGAAGGACATTCCAAAGCTCTTCTTTGGATGCTGGCTGCCTTTTGTTCCGCTCTCTGTCAAGATGACCCCACACTGCTTCAATAATGTTGAGCTCTGAGCTTTTAAGAGGCCAGTCAATGACTGATAGCGTTCCATTGTGTGAGTTTTCTGTCCAGGTATGCTTTTACTGCATTGTCATGTCAAAAATGAAGCTGCTACCAATCAGATGCTTTCCAGACGGTATTACGTGGTGGATTACTCTTCTGCGTTCATAATTCCATACGTGACTCTTTAAAAAGAAAATACTTAAGTTTCTAATCTTTTAAAGTAAAAGTTTTTCGTTTAGCTTGTCAATATCAAATTCACTTTTATTTTAAGGTAAATAACAAATAGTTTTATACCACTGATTAAATCTTTCTGTTGCTGTATCAACTTGGCATATTTCATGAAGGTGCATATAGACTACTGGGAGCAAAATGTTGGCAGAGATGGCTGATTTATTTGTTTTATTTTTAATTTTATTTTTTTGTTGTCTCTGTAAAAACCTATCATTGGATATAAATAAGAGTTCTTTTCAGAGCCAGCATGCCAGTGTGCAGGAGCTGCTGGTTATGAACCTGTTTGTTTTGTAGTGGTGTGCAGCAGATGTCTTGTCTCTTGTGGCTCCGTGGCTTTATGATAAAACAATCACAGCAAAGAGCTGCAAAACTTGATTCGTCGTAAAATTTCACTGGGGTGCACTAATCTTCTACCAGTGAGAGATGCTGAGGTCTGATGTACATCTAGTCCACGTTGTTGCCAAGTTTTAATGTTTTAGGTGTAAACTTAGACAGTTTACAGTCTTGGCAAGTTGCTGTTAAGCGGTGACAGCTCAGCATGGTTTCCTGCATAATAAATATAATCTCGCAACTGCAGCTACATTTCATAGACTGTATCTGCTGAGTGTGCTTCCATTGTTTTCATTATTCCACTGCTTTGCTAAAGTGGTAGCTAGCGGTGAATATTTAGAGCGCCGCTCATCATGATGTTGTCCCACACAATTCACTTCCTCTGGGTGCTGCGGTTCGCTGAATCAGTAAGAAAAAGGTCTGCCTGACTCCCATGGCCGAGTTCTTGCAGGATAGAGAGACCATCGATCATGAAGTAGTATAGTTTGCTAGGTACAGAGAGCTACTTTCAACTGCTCCCATTTTTCCCATGGGGTCACCACAGCAGGTGGTGACCCCATGGGGGTCATGGGGTCACCACAGCAGGTGGACCCACATGTTTGGTCCAGCACAGTTTTTTACCATAGGATTCCTTCCTGATGCAACCTTCATGTTTATCGAGGTATGGTCTGGCACTAGGAGTACCCTTCCATGTGACCATGTGACCTCCTGAAGCTGGGTTTGTGTTTCCTCCTGACTGCAAACTGGATACTTTACACGTGTTAGGCAAATGTGCTAACACTACACAATGGAAACATTGTATCTGTCACTAGGTGCTGCCTAGTTCAAAAGCTTCTAAAGGGCTATTAAAAATGGCCCGGTCTTGTGAAAAAGTCACCAAGGTGGCAATAATGAGCTAACTGCTGTGAAGGAGACTACGTCAGGTGCTTAAGCTTGTACCAAACATTAAAACCAGATATTGTAATCCTGAAAATGAAAACACGTGCATAGTACTACCCTTCTACCCTACTGAACCCGAATGCACTGTCTGCTGTTCATCAGTATAACAGATTATATGTCTGTGCTCACCTTGTGGTATCCAGTACAAGCAACCATCACTGTGAGCTCCAATTCCTTAGTTAGCTTAACACAGCTCAATTATCCCAGTGACAATTGCAGCTTTTGAGGGCAAATCATAGGTGTGTTTGTTGGCCGTGATCTGAAATGTCCCCACAGACCTCCATCCTCCTGCTGCTGTATTTAGCAATTACTTAACTACCATTAACTTGCTTGAGTTTGATTTATCCATTAGGTTGTTTTGCTTTTTTTTTTGGCCATGATTTGCTGAGTGTGCTCTGTTGTATATTACCTTAGCTCTTCTTGATTTTTTTTTTTTTTTTTTTTTTTTTTTTTTTTTTTTTATCTTTTTTTTTTTTTAAATTTTTTTTTTTTTTTAAAAAAAATTTATTTAAAAAAAACAAAAAAAATTAAAAAAAAAAAAAAATATTTAAAT
>VUQK01004417.1:7382-19820 GCA_015106715.1 Bujurquina vittata | reverse complement strand
CAAAAAACCCTGGGACTACATTTCTGTAAATTGTACGATGTTTCCATGGCGACGCTACAAACATGGCATCTTTTTCATCGGGTTAACCAATTCATCTATGCAATGTTTCACATGTGGCTGGTGAAAAACGTCAAAAACTGGCACGGCTGGGAAAGCTGGGTTCAAATCGGCACCGGGGGGGGCGGGGGGCAACGGGGAGCGGCGGCCGGCGAGGGCCTATCATCGCTGCTTGCGGCTTTAATTATTATTATTATTATTATTATTCTGATTATTATTATTATTATTATTATTATTATTATTATTATTATTATTATTATTATTATTATAATAATAGAGCTTTTGTTTGTTTCACAGCTGAGCCAATGGATGAGTTCTCGTCAGTCCCTGCTTCCATAGCAGAGAGGTACAAAGTGGGGAGGACTTTAGGGGACGGAAACTTTGCCGTGGTCCGAGAGTGCGTGGAGAGATCCACTGGAAGGGAGTATGCTCTCAAGATCATCAGCAAAGATAAGTGCAGGGGAAAGGTGAGTCTGCTCTGCACCCATCTTCACACAATCAAATTTTTAATGTCCATAATGTTGGCATTCGTCTGTAGCCAAGTCAGTTTTATTTTGCTCATTGGTCAGCAGGTGGTGCTATAATCATTTGAAACAAACAAAAAAAACGTATATATAATTTCTTTTTCTAATTAAATAACCTCAAATGATCCTCGTCACGCTAGTTCTGCTCTAAAAACAGTGATTGTTTATCCCCAGGAGCACATGATACAGAGTGAAGTATCAATCCTCCGGCGCGTGAAACATCCCAACATCGTTCTTCTGATTGAGGAAATGGACACTCAAAATGAGCTCTATCTTGTAATGGAGTTAGTTAAGGTACAATCTTAGAAGTTGAAATCGAAGGACACAAACATTTTAATCTCTGTTTTATCTTTTTTCAAATATATGGTTTTATACTCAATCAGTGTTAAGAAGAAAATCGTATCTAAAACCATCAGGCTGTTACAAATTTAGCAACTTTCACATTTCAAACACTCTTTCTGCAGGGGGGGGATCTCTTTGATGCCATTACATCTTCTAACAAGTACACAGAGCGAGATGCCAGTTCCATG
Source organism: Bujurquina vittata (assembly GCA_015106715.1). Taxonomy (NCBI): domain Eukaryota; kingdom Metazoa; phylum Chordata; class Actinopteri; order Cichliformes; family Cichlidae; genus Bujurquina; species Bujurquina vittata. The sequence continues at coordinate 18,709 of VUQK01004417.1, read as the reverse complement.
CTCTTCAACCTGGCCAGTGCTATCAAGTACCTGCACAGTCTCAACATCGTCCACAGAGACATAAAACCAGAAAATCTGTTGGTAAGTATGACTGCAGAGCTTCTGTATGGGAGGGGAATCAGTTTGCATTGTAAAATGTCCATTTTCCCTACTGCCCCAGTTCCTTTACCCCCCCCCCCCCCAAAAAAAAAAAACACTAAATCCAATATTTCTGACATTCCCTTTCTGTGCCTTGTCCAGGTGTATGAGCACATTGATGGGAGTAAGTCACTGAAGTTAGGAGACTTTGGCTTGGCTACTGTCATCAACGGGCCCCTCTATACTGTGTGTGGCACGCCCACCTATGTAGCACCAGAGATTGTTGCTGAGATGGGGTGAGTCAGCATTGACATTATCCAGTTCAGTCATCTGCAGTCAAAAAGTGCTACAATGCTCTTTTTCTGCACTCGTGCGGATGTGTTGAGTCTCTTCTATGTGTCGTGTTCATATTTAATTATAGATATGGACTAAAGGTTGACATTTGGGCAGCAGGTGTCATCACTTACATACTGCTGTGTGGGTTTCCTCCCTTCCGTGGGTACGTACTCCGGTATTGGGAGGTTTACTTTAAGAGTTATATTTTAATCACATTTTTTTAAAAAGACGGCCCTATAGACTATTTTAGCTATAATTTAATTGTATACAGGAGTGGTGAAGACCAGGAGGTGCTCTTTGAACAGATTTTGAGGGGCCAGCTTGAATTTCCTGCACCACACTGGGACAATGTGTCAGACTCGGCCAAGGTTTGTATCTGGAAGTGCTCTCCTGCTGTGATTGTGGTCTGTGCTGTTACTGTGAAATCCCTCAGTCCCCCTCAATATATTAACAAATCTCTGTTTAGGCTCTGATCACTGGGATGCTGCAGGTAGAGGTGGATAAAAGATATTCAGCTGTACAAGTCCTCGATCACCCCTGGGTCAATGTAAGTTTGAAGGCAGTCACCAGAATCACCTGAATCAGTAGTGGCGTTGAGCTGCTGAAGTATGGCTCTTTATATTTATCAGGATGATGGTGCATCAGAGAGAGAACACCAGCTGCCAGTGGCTGGGAAAATCAAGAAGCACTTTAACACCAGAGTCAAGGTCAACAGCACTACAGCTGGAGTGTCAGTGATCACAGTAAGCACCACTCTGCACCCTCCACCCTCCCCACAGACACTGCATGTAGGAGTGCATCCGTAGATTACATTTCTGCTTATGGACACGCTTTAGCGATGATGGACTTCTCAGCTTTGCGCCATAATTTCCCTCACGCAACGCCTGCTTAGCTCACACCTGCAGAAGCTTTTTAGCTTTGTGCTTTCTGTCATTTTACGTTGGCACTTAAAGTGCTGCTTTTGTTTTTATTTTTATTTTTTCAAATCTGCAGCCTCCCCGCTTTACTCCGCCAGTCATCACTTCATCCATCTGCGTCTTGCTGCCAGGTCTTCCTCTGTTTGGCCTCTCATCTTATTTTTAGCTGGACTGTCAGCACTTTAGTTAGACTATAGAAATAGCATAGGTGACCTACGTGAAAACATTTAAATTCTAAATAGTTATAAGCTGTATTTGAAAGAACTTATTTTCAAAGTCAGTTATTTGGGAGGATCGGTTGCATAGCTCTACATCTCCTGTATGTAGCTTTTTATTCATTTACTCATTTTGAACCTAAACCAGCTGTCAGTGACATGACGTCTTTCTGCTAGTATTTTCATTCCTATCAATGATAACAGGAGTGTAGACTTGTGCACCTAATCCGGTCAGTGATGCTTCCAGTTCGTGGTGATCCTCTGAGTTGCGCTCATCTCTCTCTGCTCAGCCGGACCAGGACTTAACCATGAAGAAGTCAGGGTCTTTGGACCACTACCAGCATCCGTTGTACTGGATGAGGTATGACACAGCATAGTGCTTAAATAGAGTGCTTTCATGGTGCTGGCAGTCTCCATTTCCCATCTCCCAAGGGTTTGACACATTGCCCATCAGTTTTCATGCCTCCTCATATCCTTCACTTTATCAGCTTACGTCATCTCATTAGGGCTGTGGCAGCTACTTTTTTATTTTTTTTTGATTTGCCACAAGGTGAAGTCATAATTTTTCTCTCGCATGGAGAGAGGACCTGTACGGCAAATGCAGCATTTCACACACAAGTGCATGACAAAAATGGCTCATTTAAGATTTCCCACGTGCCTCAGTTCACTCCTCGTGGCTGTGGTCCTGCAGAGAAGCTAACGCTTGCTGCTGTGTCCCCCTCTCTCAGACCACGCCACTTGATAAAGAGAAGCAAGTTTTCCGACGAAGACGCCACCAGGATGTAAAGGCCCGCCTCCCTCACGGTATCGGTGCCAGTCCCTCCCACGGTGCTAACCGTGGCCTCCCCCCCGCTGAGGTCACCTCTGAGTCTGAAGACTATTCCCCAAGTTCGGCTGACACGGTCCGTTCACCCACTTCTCCGTTCTAAAAGCCCCCTGAAGTGACGGCGCCGTCCACTCCTCTGTGGGCAAAGAGACGGTTGGATGGGTGTAGTCTGCTGACTCGGACATTCACAGACTGAATAATTACCTTTTACCTGTTTTGTTTTGTCCCCCCCCCCCCAGTAATGTTACCTTTTATTTAAATTCTAAAATGCATTTAAGGGAGAAGTTTAGTCTCTGTATCACAGAATCCACCTTAGAGCATGCAATCATGTCTCAAGCTCATTTCCAGGTTTATATTTTTATGCCCCAGCTCAAGTGGCACATCTTTGCATCATTTACAGTCCAAAATGAAAGCAGCCCCTCAGTCCGCCCAGTGAAACCTCTGTTTGTAACGGGTTGTTTTTGCTAATGTCTCTTCCCTCCTACCAATGAGCTCACTCTGTCCTAATTGGCTAACTTCCAGACGCTTGCCTCCCCTCTGCACAGACTTTGCTGGCTCTCTGGCTCCAGAAACAAACCTCATTAGTCAGGTTTCACTGTTTTTTCTGTTTCCCTTAAATGTAAACTACACAAATCTGCATTTTGAGCCTGAAAAATGTTGCTAACAAAGGCAGAAGAACAGATGTTCACTTGTGGGCACTTAAGTAGAGAAAGAGAGGTAACATTAAAAATGCTGATTTTTAAGCATTTATTGCAAAAGCTTCTGTCAGGCTTCTGGCATGGCATCTATGCCCCCCCCACCACCACCACCAAGAAAAAAAAGCCAGCAATAATCTGTTAAGGCCTCATTTCAGCAGCTTCATCGTAGTACTTTAGAGCCCTCTGCTGGTTAATCCTGTATCCTGCAGGAAGCCTTTTTAGTAGACGCATCAATGCAAAAACAGAACCGTAAAGTTAGACGCAGTACATGATCGGTGCATATCGGACTCAAACTGAAGTTCTTATTAGCAGGATCAGTCAACCTTCTGTTGTACTGTATGACATACTGTATAACTACTGTGCTGTAGTACTTGAAGTTGTGGCGCATAAACCATTGACGCATTAATTTGAAAGTGAGAAGACATGCTGCTAAATATAATTATTTCCTGGACCTAACAGAGTGAGGACAGTTTCTGTCCCACCACCAAGTAGCTTCTCACAGAGAAAATGGACCAGTGGTGTTTGAATCGTGTGCTCGAGGATAATTTCTAAGACAGTAATGATGTTACACGTCCGAGTGTGATTGTAATCCGGCTGTGGTACATTTGAATGTCAGTGCTGTAGTTGGTGGTAGGTGCATGTTTTAAGGCCTTGCCTTGGCACATTTAGATTTAAGTGCAATTAGGTGCACTGCCCAAGAGCACAGTATCAAATCCTGTTTGTCCTTCGTAATGCTCGCAGATGTGAGACTGTGCTGCCGGGATTACTGGAAGGTGACACGTTTCTCTATCAGATGAGGGCAACTGGTGCAGCATTGATGATTTTCACACACTGAAATAGGAACCAAGTTACTAAATGTTACTAAACACAGCAGTGCTTCCAGTAAAACATTATTTTCATATTTCTTCTGAATTTGTTGAATGTTTTTCTCAATGATCCGAGCAAACACGACTGAGGAGTTTAGGTCACAAGACTCTGTGCGCTTTATGTCTGATCACTTCACGTATCAGCTCAACGGGGACGAAGTATTCACGGATGTGAATCTTTCCTTCATCATAAGCTGTAATCTGCATGTGTGCTAATATGCATCCCGAATCAGTTGTTCTGGTCTTCTGCTGTTTAATATACGCCTGTCAGATATGAAACCATTCCTCTTATCATTCTACTTGTTGTCTAGATGAATGGACTCCGGTAAAAGCAGACTGTAGTCGTACCACAGCTAAGATTTGTATATACTTTGTTTAACAGCAGTGTAACTTCACACCGCTGACTTTGTTGTAAAAGGGCTTTTATGTTTTCGATTAGAAGGAATTGAACCCAAAAAGCACAAGAAAAAGCAAGTTGTGAGTTTTGGGAATGTGCCTCATCATCATCAAAAGAATATGTAATGTTTACATACGGTTTTGACAAACTGTACTGAAATAACAGAACTGGGAATGCCATTGTTTCGGAGGCGATGGAGTTGTTGTGTTTACCCATAATCCACTGATGTAAGGATGCTGTAAAACAATCTGAGAACAAAAAACGGGAAGAAAATCCTGCTGTGGTTTTAAAAAAAACAAAAAACAAAAACTTCCACCAATGTACTCTGCACAGAAACCAAACCTGAGAATAAAATTGATTTAATTTGTGAGTCGGTGCCTTTTTAAAACACCAGATGGCAGTATGACCAAACACATGCAGCTACTCGTTTATAGCATTTAGTAGAGCTATTGTTATACACGCCTTATTATGCATTAATCACATGGATTGGTAAAATCTCAAGAACTACTCTTTGAGGGGGTGACACTGGTGTATTTAATCACTTTTATTTATAAAAAAAAAAAAAAAAAAACTTTTACAGTTGCCATTTTTTGAACTAATCGCTTTCAGCTCCAGACACGTGCTCGTAAAACATTTGAAGAAACATTTTACCGTGTAAAATCTAAAAATGTATCGCGGGAAATCAAAATGAACTGCTTCATTCCTGCATATCATTAATGATACGTTTTTATTCACAATAAGAATTTCACAGGAAAGGAAACCCAGTGCTTTCAGAACATGCAAAATATTCAGCTTTGGGTCAGTTTGTCTCGTAGCACCTGTTTACCAAAAAAAACAAACCTGCTAACTCCATCAGTTTGCATATTTTGGTTCATTTAAACTGACGACTCAGTTAAATCCAGACTTAACAGCTTTCGTATCACCAGAATAGACCATAGTCATATTTATGCTACTGTCCTCTCATTGACCTATTTATCAAACACGTCATAATATTGCTTTCAGAGCATGGAGTTATGGCGGAGAAAATACTGCAAAAGAAGGCAAACTTAAAAGAAAGAAATCTGATATACGTAAAGACCGGAATAAATGTCTGAAGTTCCAGAAATCGTAGACTGTCTTTAAACATGTCACTTTCAGCTTCACCACAAACACGTTAACGATCATTAGACAATCCAACAAATCTGATATTTTAATCCGTCATTGTCTTTGGAAGAAATCAACCAAGAACGTCTGTAAAAAATAAATGCATGTTCCACACGACAAACTTGAATCAGTACAGAATCTTACCGTATTTGCCATTAAACAATATAGTCTTTAATTTAAAATAAATATGGAAATATCTACTCTTTTTACCGACATGGTCGAAACAGTTTTCACAAAGGACTCACACTGAATTTCCATATAGACATTCAAACACAACAAATTAACGGTAAACATCGTCTTTTCACGTACACGTACACTTAACCACTGACGATAAGCAAATAATGGTCGTATACATGGAACTAACCAACTAATATCTGAATGAAAACGTTTGCAACATTTATACATGGCTTGATGGGAAAGTTGATAACATAGTGGGAAGTCTAACAGCATTTAGATCTTTCAGTCTTTACAAGGAAGAAACACTTTAGACTGTCCTCATTTACAAGTTGAACTTTTAGTTTTTCCCCTAGAAAAGTGTTCCAAATATCTGCCATACAAATGTTGTATAAATGCTCCTCATTTTGTTTTGTATTTTCACAGTTGAAACAGGAACACTGAGCAGGTTTTAATACCTTTTTTGTGTAATTTCTTTATTTAAAGTTGATTTCAGTTTCTTCTTATCCAGAACAGCAGACCTCTGCTTGACTCAACACTTCAGCTGGTGCTCAGGTGAAGGCAAACTGTCACTTAGCAGCGGACAAATAAAGTGTTCGCCTCAGAGGCCGGATGAACGCATGCAGAAACACACAGTTCATCATCACGCTGGTGCCCTCAGCATCCTCGGACCCTCTGCAGCACTGGTTGGTAGGCGTTTCTCTCGATTCTCCACACCAGCCTCCTCCTGCACGTATCATCCCTCGTCAGTACCTGTTCTGATGCTCGTAGTGCCAGCGGTTGAAATCTATGTTAAATGCCACAATGCTGCCAGAGGCCATGCCGGTGATCAAAGTCCTGAAGACAAAACAATCGGTAAATAACAAGATGTTTCAATTTTGGAGAACTATTACAAAATATATTCTTTGTGTAATGTATCAACATTACAAAGGTGTATAAATGAGTGCGAAACCAACACGTATCATTGTTTAAGCTTTCTTCCATGATTTGTTAAAATCCCCACAGTGGGTGAATGAACCCGGTGCCAGAGGTCATCAGGGGCTGTGACAGTAAATTACTGGGTTCCTCTGACAACTCAAGTGGACCACTGAGTCCCACTGTCTTTCTGCAACTGCCCTGTGCCCCCGGTGTCCACATCTGGTTGGTATGTAGGAAAAGCAGCTGATTTCACAGGGTCGTCTTATACTGCTACACCCCGAGGGCTTAAAGTGCTCCAGCACAATGAACAGAGCTTTAGCAGAGCGGCCGTCTGCAAAGGGAGCCGAGCAGCCCAGCTCACTTGGATTATCTAACGTCAACTTATTGAAGCAAGAAACTAACGGAATCAAGGGGTTCTTAAAATATTTAAGTGGTGGTTTAATAATTAATTTAAAAAAAGTGTGAAATTAATTTAATTTTCTCCCGACTATCCTCTGCTTATCTTAACAGGTAGTTTAAAGTAGCTTTGAAGACTTGAGTTACTGAAGAAATGCTGGCTTGATGTACACTATGTTGCCAAAAATATTCATTCATCCATCCAAATCAGTGAATTCAGGTGTTCCAGTCTCTTCCGTGGCCACAGGTGTATAAAATCAAGCACCTGGACATACAGACTGCTTCTACAAGCATTTGTGAAACAATGGGTCGATCTCAGGAGCTCAGTGAATTCCAGCGTGGTACCACGACAGGATGACACCTGTGCAACAAGTCCAGTCATTTACTCGCTAATAAATATTCCACAGTCAGCTGTTAGTGGGATTATAACAAAGTGGAAGCGATTGGGAACAACAGCAACTCAACAGCGAAGTGGTAGACCACGTAAAATCAGAGTGGGGTCAGTGGAAGCTGAGGGTCATAGTAAACGGAGGCTGCCAACTTTCTGCAGTCAATCACCACAGACCTCCAAACTTGAACAGTGCGTATTCAGGGAATGGGGTTCTGTGGCTGAGCAGCTGGATCCAAGCCTTACATCACCAAAAGCAATACAAAGCGTTGGATGCAGTGGTGTAAAGCACGCCAACACTGGACTGTAGAGCAGTGGAGACGTGTTCTCTGGAGTGATGAATCACGCTTCTCCATCTGCCAATCTGATGGAGGAGTCTGGGTTAGGTACAGTTCCCCTGGCAAACACCAGTCTGAATGCATTGTGGCAAGTGTAAAGGTTGGTGGAGGGGGGGTTATGGTGTGGGGGAGTTCTTCAGGAGTTTGGCTCGGCCCCTTAGTTCCAGTGAAAGGAACTCTTAATGCTTCAAGCATACCAAGATATTTGGGACAATTTGATGCTCCCAAATTTGTGGGAACAGTTTGGGGATGGCCCCTTCCTGTTCCAACATGACTGCACAGCAGTGCACAAAGCAGCTCCATAAAGACATGGATGAGCCAGTTTGGGGTGGAAGAACTTGACTGGCCTGCACAGAGTCCTGACCTCAGCCTGAGTGAACACCTTTGGGATGGATTAGGCCTTCTCTCCAACATCAGTGTCTGACCTCACAATTGCACCCATAAACACTCTTAAACCTTTTGGAAAGCCTTCCCAAGAAGAGCTGAAGCTGCAAAGGGTGGGCGACGACATATTAGACCCTATGGATTAAAAATGGGATGTTGCTCAACTTCATATGCTTATGAAATCAGACAAACTAGTACTTTTGGCAATATAGTGTAAAAATCACGTGCATGGAAAAAAAAGTATGCACAAAGTTTATAAAGACTGTTTGTACACACACATTAGAAATGTAAATTCTTTTATTCAATTATAATAGTTCATATTCTAAAGTGTAAATAATTGAGTGGTCTACTTTCTATGTGAGAGCACAAAATGAAGCACCATTCCTTTTCTACACTTTTCCAGTGAGTGTTGCACACATTAATTGCACACTTTGTGAATTTCTGCTGCTTCTTTGTTGCTTTCATTGCCATATCTAATAACTTGCAGTTTGTTTACAAACACAAAAAAATGAATTCAGGGCGTGTCTGCATCTGTTCATAGCCAAAGATGGGAAATAGAAATCAGGCTTGTGCGCATACATTCAATTTTGTGATGACTGAGATTTGTAAAGCTGGACCATGTCTCTGCACAGCTTTATAAATCTGATGAAAACATTACACGTTTGTGCTTTGGTGCGTACACACACTTGTAATCAAGTTTTATGCATTTGGCCCCGGGTCTCTGTTTTTTAAATGGGCCTGTAAGTGCTGAGGGATGTTTGGCCTGTGACTGTGAAGCAGAGCCTGAATGTTCAGACTCTCTAACCTCTCTCGACTGCCAGGGTCACATGATGATGTCAGGCTTTCAGCCCCAGAGCGAGCACTGTCGCCTAAGAGCCGCCATCCAGGCACCCATTATATGACTCCTGACAAATCCTGTAGAACACAAACTTTTAGGCCAAACAAGGGACTTTAGATTTTTGCAGTATGCGTGCTAACTGGTGTCCAAAAATCTGTGCATCTGCAAAAGACACCCCAGTAATTTTTGTCTCTATGGCAACTGTAAGTTCTATTTAAAGCAAGTGGGTGGTGGCTTTTCCCCTAACTAAAATATATACTGACAAACCATGAACACCAGGCAGCGCAAGGTTTATCTGAATCTACACATAGAATACAATATTTATTATACGGGATCGTTTAGATGTGCACAAACTTGGAGCATCCGGCACATAAACTTGCTTTTTTCTGTTCCTTCCACACTAAAGTGTGCAAAACAGTGGGGCATGTCTTGCAGCTCATTTTATGTATAAACAATGGGTGTAGATTCATTACAGAAAAGAAACCTACATCAGATCAACTGTCAACATGCTTCCAGACTACACCCTTTTTACAATTACACACAAATTCACACATACAGTATGGATGCTTTGGAGGAAATTTGGGGTTAAGTATCTTGCTCAAAGACACCATTACATTCTGTCATCTTGCCTTTATTATTGTATTTTCCTCATTATTATATTTATTAACAATATTACCATCATCTTCCTTCGTCAGCCCTAATGTGTAATGTAAACATCTGCAAGAGAAGATTGTAATTAGATTATCATACTATTGATGATACTATTGTGGTTAAAGATAAATAAAAATTAAGTTTAAAAAAAAAAAAACACTATTACATGGGGACTGGAGGAGCCAGGAATCAAAAAACCAACCTTCTGATAAACTACCCGTTTTACCTCCTGTCCCACGGCTGCCTCTTTAATCAATAATAAATCATCGCGCTAGCTCTCTCTAATATACCATCACTAGCATACAACAGTCTGCTCTCACCTTTGATCATGTGATAGGTCCATGGCTCGGATGCCCGCATCGCAGCCCGGATAGATGTAGAGCTGTTTGAAGTCACAAGCCTGCCACACCTCCACCACGCCATTATCGCCACCTGTTACCAGGTTGTGGCCATCGCTGCTCAGGAGAATTGCCTTCAGGAGAAGACAGGAACACGTCACTTCCAACCCAGCATTTGCTGACCTTTCTTGCTGCAGCATGACAAATGCATCACATACTGTATATAAAATATATGGCATAAAGCAGTTGTGTGCAATACAAGCATGTTTTGGGCTCCATAATATGACCTAAACCATTTCTGCCATTGCAAAAGATGCATGAATATACTGTAGAGCATTACTACCATGTAACTGAAGCTAAATGTGCTCAATACGGAGGGGTTTTTTTCCAGTCAAAATGGCTCAGTATTTGAATCAAACCTTCCGTACTTAAGATTTAAATAGCTGCAAACCTTTTAAACTGCTTTTATCAAAGTGGTAAAGGATGTTATTGAGGCAATGGAATCCCAAAAAAATACTGTGCTCTGCTTTTTACTTGATGTGTCGATGGCCTTTGACACAGTCATGCCGTTTTGGTGAATAGGCTAAATAATGATTTATTTATTTATTCTTTTTTTTATGTTTATTGGATTCTGGTGATTTGCTTTTTTATGAATGGTCCTGGCCAGTACCTAAAGAAATGGATACCGTTTATCACTGCTTTACGTTTTGTTACTGTAAAAATTGTGTTCATCACTGTTCATTGTATGCTGCTAAATGGCCATCTCTGTATATCAGCAGACTTTCTCATTGGTTATTTTTAATCTAAAAAGTGCCTACTACCTTCTACCTAAGTACCTTCTTATCTGTGTGTCTTTGTGTAAGAGTCATAACCAACATACACTTCCCTCTCATAATGTTATACAAACAAATGAAAATAGGTCTTGTGGTCACAGTGTGACTGCTTTTAAGATTTCTCTTGGAATGATCTGTTATTGATTTGATCTGATTGCATTGTGATATATAGAGATGGAGAGATAGTTAGATAGCAGCTGGAATGGCGCAGTGGGATAGGCAACAGTCTTTGGTGCAGGAGGGTCAGTGTTCGAATCCTGACCAGATAGGTCTGCGTCAGGTGTTGAGGAACTAGGGCATTCTGACATGCATATCAAATCAAATCAAATCAAATCAATTTTATTTATACAGCGCCAATTCACAACAAATAGTCGCCTCAAGGCGCTTTGTATTGCAGGTAAAGACACTACAATACTGCAGAGAAAACCCAACAGTCAATACGACCCCCTATGAGCAAGCACTTGGCAACGGTGGGAAGGAAAAACTCCCTTTTAACAGGAAGAAACCTCCAGCAGAACCAGGCTCAGGGAGGGGCAGTCATCTGCTGCGACTGGTTGGGGCTGAGGGGAGAGAGAGAGGACAAAAAAACATGC
>VUQK01004414.1:1424-17057 GCA_015106715.1 Bujurquina vittata | reverse complement strand
CAAGAACTGATCAGCAGTTTGTTTTAGGCATTTTCACAATCAGCATGCCATGAAGGTGTAATTTGTTGCCTGTTCCATTCATTTACCTGTTAACAATAGGAAATAAGATATTAAACAGCTGCTTAATGAAAAGAACCAAATAAGCCAAAGGTCCTTTGTATTCCTGCAGCCTTGCAGGTGTATCACGAAGCACTACCATGGTGGTGGCCTACTTGATGACTGTCACCAACTACAGCTGGGAGGAGTGTCTGTCTGCGGTCAAAGCTGTTCGTTCCTTTGTTGGCCCAAACTATGGCTTCCAGCAGCAGCTGCAGGAGTACCAGACTACACAAGTGTCAGAGGTAAATATGCAAAAACAGAAATTGTGAATGCACACATAATGTACACAACTTGCAGAATACACCCAATTCCCTTTTATTAATTCAATGTTTCAGCCTAAAGTTAAAGGGGATATTTAAGTTTTTAAAAACTGTCTTACCAGTACCTTTGTGGTATATTGGCATTCCGTAGAAATCTTTATGCTGTGTTATTTGTGATACAAAGCCACATGCACACATGCTCACAGGATATGACACTTACACTATTACACTGTACAGGCAGTCTGTGGTCAGCCTAGCAACTGTTAATCTGTTCAACTGATGATACCTATATTTATTGTTTTGTTTTTGCTTGTAATTCCTGTAGAGGACAGTAAATCATCTGGATTATTCATTTAATTTGACAGAGATGAGATTCACAGTTGTAGCTGGAACGTAAACCAGTGCACATGACGTGTTGGAGTAGTTAAACAGCATTCTCCTGTTTATTAGATATAACATGAATCTTTTGAAAGTACCACATGCATTTCTGAGCTATAATATACATATTCTTGCTATATTCAATGGTTTAAAACCCTTCAATATTTGATTCATTCTCAAAAAGGCTTTGTGGTCTTTTGTACACAAAACCTGTTGTGAACAAGTAATACAGTCTGTAAAATATTCTATAAGTTCATAATATAACATGTAATGAGTAATACATCTCAATACTAACGCTCATGTTCAGATAACAATTGTTTCAAATGCTCATCATCATCATTTATTTCACACCTTTCTAACAAATCACTTGCGTTTTGTTTTGTTTTTGCCGCCAGCTGCTTCACAGCTTTGTGTGGCCTTTTTTTTCTTTTTTAAAAAGAGGGGGTAACTAATCTGTGATCACACAAAAAATATTCCTGTAATGCTTTCAGTTTTGATTTGTCCATTCTCAGAACATTACCATTTATATTAAAAGATACATTGCTTTTTTCTTATTCACACACACACACACACAATGAATATGGTCAGAAGTTCACAAACACTCACTATGGGCATGGACGCCATGATAATTTTCGCCTTCAAAAGTGTAAATGCAGGCTCAAATATATACACCCGCACTATTATTTAGTTAAACGTTCCTTATCAAGTTGCACACTGACCAAATGCTTTTGGTAGCAATCCGCAAGCTTCTAGTGTAATTCTGGCTGGATATTTGACCACTCTTCTTAGCAGAATTGGTAGAGTTTGGTTTCCTGGCACAGTGCTAGCTTTTAAGCACAGTCCACACATTTTCAATAGGGTTGAGATTGGGGCTGTGGGAAGGCCATTCCAGAAGCTTAATGTTAGTCTGCTTTATCCATTCCAAAATCAGTTTTGATGTGTGTATGTTGGGGTTTTGTTTTTGTTTTTGTTTTTTAGTCTGTCTTGTCTGACAGCTTTTGCAATTACAGCCATGATCTGAGTGCACTGTTGTGCCAAATATATTTGCTGAATGAATGCAAACTGTGTTTAGTGGTAACATTACACTATATGTGACACAGATGTTCCTATACATTAGCCCAGGAACTTGGTTGTGCCTTGCTGTCCCAGCTTGCATCTTACATTCTGCTACTATCGGCTAGATAGTCTCTGGGGCACCATTGCACAGCCTGCAGCTTTGGTCCTTACAGCGGTGGTAAACTCCTGCCTCTATGGATCTGGTGCTTAGGGCCTGTTCCTGTGCTGTCTTCTTCAGAGCCTCTGTGTTGTCCTTTAAGCTGGCCTTTTCTAGCCACTGGTAGGATTTCTTGATATCAACCACTTCCCCTATCTGTTGATGGTACATCCCATGCAGGGGCTTGGTCTTCCATGATAGTTCCTCCTCCTGTTCCTCATAACTGTCTGCCTTCAGCTACCTGAGGCACTTTTCGAGCAGTTCATTTCAGGGAGCCATCTTTGTCATGTAGTCATGGGTGCTCCATGTTTCCTCCTGGATTGCTGCTCTGACACTCATTAGTCTTCACCCTCTGTTCTGTTGCTTGTAGCGCCTCAAGGTGCTGGACTTTGGTGGAGACTTCCGTGCATTGTGAGGAGCTTTCCTCACACTTTTCTTGACATTAGTGGCATCTATGTCTTACTGTGGCTAGCTTATTCTTCCCACTGGCCAACTGATGACCAGTAGGGCATATGTATTGTAACTTGGATCTTATTCCTACCACTGAGCTGGCTTTTCTGCATTCTTCTTACCTTCTGGAGGTTTTTGCAATTTGTGGGGCATTGAGCCATAGGCTTTCTTGTCATCAATCAAGGCAATGCTCAGGTTGGTCTGCCTGGTCTTAGAGTCCTGGTGTACTGCTTGGTCAAAGAGTAACCGGTATTTTCGTCCTCTGGTGTTAGGCAGTCTGAATGAGTACCTGATGTTAGCAGTCCACTTTGTTGTGCTTCCAGACTTTTGTAGAGTGCCAGTAACTTCTTCAGCCATTAGGCATGGATCATGTCAGGTCCTGGGGCTGTCCAGCTCGACATTCCGGAGACTCGTTGGACTCGTCTGCTTTTGTGATGTTGGCTGGTTCTTGTTCTTGGAGGTTGCTGTGGACTGCTCTTAGGCTGGTGTTATGTCAGCTCTGCATGGGGTCTGCCCTTATACTGTTGTTCCTTTGCAGCTGACAGCACACCCTGGATGGGTCTTTGGAGAACAGGCCATTTATTTGCTTGCCCTCTGCTTCTCTTTATCTCCTCAGCTGAGTGGCCAGAGCTGTAAGCCTTTGTGTGTCAGTTTCTAGAGCCTCAGTTATGGACATCTTGTTTTAGTTTCTATCCATCCATTCCTCTTCACATGGGGGCTTTCTCTATGTGCATTTTTTATACCCAAGTGTTTCTAAGATTACTGTTGCAGTGGTTTATATGAGCTGATAGGTTTCAGTGATACTGGTAATGTGGATGGCGACTCTCACTTGTGTTCTGAGGTAGACCTGGATAAAACTGAGGATCTAGCCTGGGGACTCCCACTGCTACAATTCACATCACAACCTATTGTTCCAAAGATGGTAATGTTGCCACTCAGTTATGGGCATCCTTATACTGAACCCCAAGTTGCTGTCTGCTGCATTCATTGGTGAATGAATGTGTGTGAATGTTACATAGAAAGCATTTAGGCATAGAAAAGCGTATGAATGGGTGAATGAGGCATGTTGTATAAAGTGCTCTGAGTATAGAAAAGTGCTAGATAAGGACCAGTCATTTTACCATTTACCACCAAAGTTCAGAAGATAAATAATAATTTTTTAACTCTGAATGCCCAACTTGTATTTTAACATGAACTCAAATCTTTTCCTAAACCTAACTAAATAATTGTGGTGCCTAGCCTTCAAACAGCAAGCGAAAACCAGAGTAAACAAAAAGTAAACAAAGTGAAAACTAAACAGTGAGTAAAATAGGACACAAACTGTGGTCTCCAGGTTCACAGTTTTGCGATTGACATCATTGTCAGTGCCGTCTTTAAAACAAGTATCAATTGCAACTTTACAGTAACCATCCAAAACATTCTAAACACCAGTTATTAACCAAACAGGTTAAGCTTACTTTATTTGTTTGTCAATAGTAAAAGAAGAAGTATAATTAGCCATAAGTTTCCAATTCATTATTAACGTTACTGTCAAACCGTTACCAAATGATAAAAAAAAAAAAAGTAGGCCTGGCAGAAGTGAGCTGGCAAAATGTGGGTGTACACGTATTTAAAGGTTTTGCATCATTTTACTTTATTTAGTGAAAGCTCTAACTGTGTGATTCCATTTCATTGGCTTTGGAGTAGTAGTTGAGCACAGAAGGGGAACTGCAGGGGGGTTGCTGGGATTGCATTAGTTTGGTGCTGCTCATCACGTGTTAAGCATTACTGTCAGCATCTTGCAACATAATATGACTGGAAAAAAAAAAGCTCATTGTTTGTAGACCTTGCATTGATTTCGAGGATTTAAAGGGAAATGGGTTTTCTGTATTTGCTTTTTTCCCACATCTGTCTCAGAGAGAAAATGAAGAATTTTAAGCAGTGTTTTTAATGAAGCTGTAACCACATTGTGTACGGCCACTGCGTCATGGTAACAAGGATTTGAAATACATTGCAATATACATGAATGACAAATACGTTGTAGTCCTTAGACTGTCCGTAAAAGTTCAGCGAGGGTTAGGAAAAGGAAAATTAATCAAATGGGGCAAGAGTGAAAGTGAGTCATCAGTTTAAATTATAAATTATTATTATTGCTGTTTGATGCTGTATTAAACTGTTGCAGAGGCTACAAATCATAATATTTTAGGTCAGCTAAATGCCTACTTTAAAAAAAAAAAAATAAAGTTCTGACATTTGGACAGTGTGTTTGTGCAGGTGCGCGGGGGGGGGGGGTGAGATTGAAGAGGTTTGAAAATGATTTGATCTATAAAAAAAAAGGTGCTTTGCAGAAAGGTGCAGCAACCACAGATTTAACCTGTCTGCTTATGAGTAGTCTCTTGAATTGAAAAGGGTCTAATCTTTCTTATTTTTCAGTTCGGTTATGACGTGGAGCCTTGTCAGAATTTACTAATGTTATGACTTGACTAAATTCCTCACTGGGTGAGCTTCGTCTGATTTTAGGAGTTTCTACTTTCAGTCTGCCTACCACCTGAAATACACTTTATTCTTTATCAAGATGGCAAAATGACAGATAAGTGCAGGTGTTGTACAGGATTCGGATATTAGTGAGTTTATTGATGGCTTATCTTCAATCTGTCCTTTTGATCTGTTGTTAATTTTTACAGTTGTGTTGATGTTATGAGTCAGTTGTGTTCTGTTTGGTTTTTAGGGTGAGTGTGACCGTACTAATTTTAGGAAGATGGAGACTTTCACTTCATTAAAGAGTAATGTATTGCACAAAATAATTGAATAATGCCTGGATATATTTTCAGAAATTCCAGCACCTCCCTTTTTGAACTTTTTACAACCAACATTGAAATGCCTACAGCAACGTGAGGCTGCTGCATAACACACATATTAATAACTACCACTACTGGCAAATTGCAGTGCTCTTAAAAAGTCATTAATATCTACCACAATCATCTGATTGTGATCCACTCCTGTGTAAACAGATCAGGGAACAACTACAATTTTTTAACAAAGTGAAGAAACAAAATGGCAACTCTAAATTACATATACATTAATTTAATTAATTGCTTTATATTAAAATAGAACTAATATAACTTAAATATTTTATAGATTTGGGGTTCAAAAGTGCACATGAATCAGCTCCATGTGTCAGAGATTTTTTTTCAAGTGTTTCATTTACTCATGTACTATTGTGAATGTGTGAGTGTGTATGTGTGTGTAGGTTTAAAATCTTTACACTAATGAGGTCCCTGGGCAAAACAGAGCCATGGCACCCCACAGATTACACCATGTGATGAATTGAATGTAGACAAGTGGCTACTATATGTTTGATTACAGAGCTACACCAACTACATGCAGGTTAAGGAAAAGAGGAACAAAATAGTTGCATTTTCCAGAAACAAAGAGAAACAAGTTCTTCACCATTTTAATTACAATGCTTTCTGTAAATTTAGCTTATTATCATAAATGGTCAACCTGCACTTTTAATATTTTCTCTAATGAAACTCAGGTGGATATGTATTTATAGCTTATAATCCACCTGCTGCTCAGTGTTGAGCACACTAAAATATTGTCTGAAGCAACTGTAAATGTGGTGTAAAGTATCACATTTCAAAGAAAATTTGCCACTTGTTATAATTTATAGCATGAAACTAAAACTATACTAAAACATTTTTAAAAAATTATATTGTACAAAAGTTATTTTATTTTGATAATTTAGTTTAAAAAGATAAACTTTAATATATTCTGTATTCATTACTCATAAAGTGAAACATTTTTTGATGATTACAGATTATAGTTCATGAAAATCAGAAATCCAGTGTCTCAAATTACTGTTGAGTCAAAAAAAAAAGAAAAAGCTCTGACAATCGGAGCACTTTTTACTTTGGTGTGTCTTGGTAGTTCAGTATATGCAACCACAGTCATGGGAAAGGCTGCTGAATTGGCAGTTGTCCAAATGACAATCATCAGCACCCTCCCCACTGAGAATAAGCCACAGAAATTTGTTGCTTAAAAGACACGGTGTTTCCAGCGTATTTTATGAAAACATATTAATGGAAAGTTGACTGGAAGGGAAAAGAGTGGTAGGAAAAGGTGCATAAGCAATCGGCATGAGTGCAGCCTTGGGAGAAAATTTGAGTTTTGAGAGTTTCAGGAGTGGACTGAGGCTGGTGTCAATACATCAAGAGCCACCAAACACAGACGTTTTCATGAACGGAGCTACAACCGTCACATTGCTAATATCAAGCCGCTCCTGGACCAGAGACCATGTCAGAGGGGTCTCAGATAAGGAGAAAAAGAACTGGACTATTGCTCAGTGCTCCAAAGTCCTCTTTTCAGATGAAAGTAGAACTTGCATTCATTTGGAAATTAAAGCCCTAGAGTCCGGAGAAAGCACATAGAGGCATCCAAGATGTTTGAAGTCCAGTGTGAAATTTCCACAGTCTGTGAGTATTCGGAGTGCCATGTGGTCTACTGGTGCTGGTTGTTCCACTTGTTTTATCAAGTCCAAAGTCAACGCAGTCGTAAGCTGGGAGATTTTAGAGCACTTTATGCTTCCATCCGCTGACAAACTTTATGGCGATGTTCTTTCCAGCAGGACTTGGCGTCTGTCCACTGTGCCAAAGCTGCTTCGAAATAGTTTGCTGACCACATTATTGCTGACCAGACACTGGATTTCTAATTTTCATAAATGATAAATCATTAAGATGAATGCAAAAAAGGCTTTAAATATTTCACTTGACATGTGATAATAATAATATTAAATTGTTTGAAACTTTTTATGTAGTTTGATCTTAATTGGAATTGTGTTTAATATGGTTAAGGATTTTTCTTTTGCATCTTGCCCTCAGTACCGAGCATGGTTACAGTCCACTTTTCGTCCCAGTCCATTCAATGACCAGGAGCAGGTGGGTGCCCTGCTGAGCCAGTACACAGAGGAACAGGAGAAGAGGGAAGGAGAGCGTCGCTGGATAAATCAGGGAATAAATGTCAGTGGCCTTTCATCCTTGTCATCCAACACTGAAGATGATGATGATGATGAAGGCAGCAGCTGAGACACAAGTCTGGTCGTGCCAAAGTTGTGCCCATTGCTGTCTGGAAATAAGCAGTACCTACTATTTCTGTACTCATTTCAAAAACAACCCTCAGTCATTTTCTAATCTATGTGTCTTTGTCCAACTCTAAAAGCATGAGATAATATAAATCCTCTCACACGAATCGAGTCGTTTTTACTTTATTTGCGTCTGCAATTTAAAGCAATGGAGGTTGATTTAGAATTGTGCTACAGACCTGTATCCACTACCAGTACACATCACACTGCCCTACAAACAATACAGGGGAATTTGTGCTCACAGACGCCTTACTCTAAACACCTCAGCACCTTAGCCATATTGAGTCACCTCTATCTCCACATGGACTCCTGCAATGTTTAGCTCAGCAGCCTTAATGCCATGACAAATTAACGCCATCTTAAACAAACATTTTGCCTTTAATTATATAAATGCCCAGTCTGTTAAATCTTGGTTAAATCTATAACCTAATTAATGGTTATGTACACGTTTGCAAATCAGTGCAGCTTTCTCTGCTCTTTGTGCTGACAGCATAACATTTATTATATGCATCCTACTTGTAAATGGCCATCATAAACACATTATACATCATAAACACTGTTGCCGTGTCACGCACCAGTGTACATAGGTTGAGTAATGTACTAGCCACTTAACAAACATCATAAAACACATAATTTATCGCTACCCATATAGTTAACAGCATTTGTTTTGACATAGTTGGATACTTTCACTTTCATTTGGTTCATCTTAAAGAAAATTCCAGGCTGTGCACACACCAGTTGTGCCGCAATTTGTTACAAAATCAAGCATCAACAATCTACATCCAAGCAAGAGTCTTTATATAAAATAGTGGTGTGTAGTTAAAAAGAAAACAGGTGAGTTGGCACTATTGGTTCCCAGCAATTGCTTCTTCATTGTGCCGGGGCTGAGAGAACCAAGTTCATCAGGCACACAGGATTAAAGAACCTCTTTAAGTATGTTGACACAAACACACTTGATCACACTTGACACATAGAGACCGCACTGTGGAAATTACAAATGAACCAATATGAGTGACACACAGAAGTGTGTTTAAAGCAAGGCAAAATGTTTCTTTAAGTTTATTCATACCTGGTTATTGGGGAATTTGAATTTAAATTAAAACTACAAATGAAGGATGTCTGCAGTCCAAATGTTAAAGTCTTCCTGATTTTTGTGAAGCTCTGATCTTTTTATTGTGTCAAAACAGATTTTTAGAGAATTTCTGTTATAGATTCATGGATAACCTTTGTTGTCTTAATTGGGTATTTATGGTGTTTGTTGTGTTTTATAATGAAATGGTGACTGAGGAAGAGATGGAATCGCTAATAAATCTGCCCTATTAAGATCCTGGTGTGTGTTTTTGTCTTCATAGACAAGAATAAGAAGCAGCAAATACACCTCTAGATGTGTATGTGAAGATAAAACATGGTTAGAATTTAAAGAGTTCAGCTTTGTCCTGTGCCAAGGATCGAGGTCAGAATAATGAAGTTACAATTGTTTCCTGAAGGGTTTCATTGTGTTAGGTTTTAAAAAAAGCATCATACCAAAACAAAGGTTACTTCCAAGAAGTTCAGTGTAAGTCTTTCCTTGGAATTCATTCCTGCTGGGCCAGTGGGGCTGCCTTGACATCTGTACATTCATTTTCAGTTCCATCACCTAAGTAGCAGCTATCTGAATGAAATCTAGTTTATTTTTAAAATATTACTTTACAAGCTTATTCAGTAGACTATGTGTTCACAAAGGCATGTCTAGACAAGGTCATTCTTGTCAGGATCTCCAGAGAAGAACCTTACAGACAAAATATGAAAATACTGTTTCCTTCTATTATGACAGGTCTATTGAACTGAATTAAACTGAATTTTCTTTCAAGTCTTTTTTTTAACAGATGAAATCATTTAAATTTCATTTTATATACAATCTGGTAATTAATCAGCTCACTATTTTTGTTGTTTATTCTAGTTGTTTGGTTTGTAGATTTTCATAAAGGGCCTATGACACAATCCAAATTGATATCTCAACATAAGTTAACATAAAACTGAGAAGCTGATAATGAGAGTGATGATGCTTGATGTGTCTGTTTGAAATGAAATCTAATCCATTGACTGTCAGTTTCTGTGTTACAGTAACAGGTTAACAGAAACATCTTTCAGCTCCACATTAGTCCCTAAATGATGTCACAGGGATTTTATGATGGACAGAGATTAATAGTAAATGGCTCTTTTTTTTTTAATAATACGCTGGGCCTCACCCTTTTTTAGACTAATATTTCACACATCATCACTTTTAAATAACAGACCACACAAGTCTGTAATATCTCCCGGGGGTCTTTGTCAAATGCAATCCGTCCACCTCACCATGGCTCTGACCACTTGTACCTGCACAACTCTCCGAACTTTCTCATCACAGGGTGAGTGGGTGCAGAGGGATGTAGTACCGTGGTCTGGAGAGTAGAAATCCCCCAAAGCACAAGGTAACTTGTGACTTTACGGGTTTATTCATAGCGCCGAGTCCACGCAGTATTTAGCGTGGGCAAGAGCTTTACAACCATCGTTTTTGTCAGGCCATTTCTTGTAAATGCTCACGGTTAGGAGAACAACTCTTCCGGTATGGGCCGTCTCACTGGAGCGTCAGTACTCTCATTGGTCAGAGAGCGTGCAGCGTTGTCCAATCCTGCTCCAAATATATTCATTCATGACACGGAGCGCAATAAACTTTAAAGGCGTGTGTTGCGAAGAACTCACTTGATTAAATCTGACATTAAGCCATCGTTCAAGATCACAGCCCGTGTCAAGAGCTCATCTACCTGTCAATCTGTAAGTGCTTTTACTTTTGATTTCTCTTTTGGAGAAGATGATTACGTTTTATAAAGTTTCACTAGAGTGAGACGTTTTCACGATGTCCTAAAAAAAAAGTAAACTGCACTATTTAATATTTAGATACAAACGAGCCACCATCAAGATGTCAAACACGGGGGGTCGGAGATTGAAGCAATGGCTGATGGAGCAGATCCAAAGTGCGCAGTATTCTGGACTCCAGTGGGAGGATGAAAGCCGCACTATGTTCCGAATTCCATGGAAACACGCCGGAAAACAGGATTACAACCAAGAGGTTGACGCGTCCATTTTTAAGGTTCGAAAACACTCTTATGTTGTCCCATTTAAAGATTCATGTTGAGCGTTTTTGGTTTGGTAGTGCTGCGCGCTAAAACCAGAACTTGATAGAGATTCTTATAGCTGTCCAGCGCTTCTGTATTCGAAGTCTGACTCGTTATTTAGACTGCAATAGAATTGTTGACACTTTTTATTTTTTAGCATACACAAGTTTAAATTAAAGTTAAGGTCTTGTAAAGTGTAGATTTTGACTAATTGTGCTGTAATTATTGTGAATTAGATTTTCTTTCTTTCTTTCTTTCTTTTGGAGAGTTAAAAAATTTTCATGTCTCTTATTAAACTCTTCAATTTTATTATACACTTATTATTATTATCATTATTATTTTATCCTCACAGGCCTGGGCAGTGTTTAAAGGCAAGTATAAGGAGGGGGACAAGGCTGAGCCTGCAACATGGAAGACCAGACTTCGATGTGCCCTGAATAAAAGTCCTGACTTTGAGGAGGTGACTGAGAGGTCACAGCTTGACATCTCTGAGCCTTATAAAGTATACCGCATCGTTCCTGAAGAAGAGCAAAAGCGTGAGTTTGTGCTATTGTGGCGTATCTCCCCATCCACTCTATTACAACACAATTCACAATAATACTTTTTCACTTGTGATTAGAACTGAGAGCAAAATATGTGTTGCAGATTGTAATTTCTGTAGCTGTGAATGATTAAAAGTCAGTGCAGCTGGTTAACCGGTTATGTTTTCACTTTGAACTAAGTCATCGTGTACTATTCTTTCACCCACAGATGGCAAAAGTCCAATGATGGCTGTGACAGCTACCACCAGCTCTGGTGAGATTACAGATATGGACTGCAGCCCCGAGCTAGAAGAGCTCATTAAAGAGGTGAGACTATATCTAACTTTAAATCTTTTTCACCCCACCCCCACATATGTCTTTAGATGCACTTAGCCTTTATTGCCACTTAGCTTTCTTGTCACTTTTTTTTCCTTACCGCACTGCGTCTCCTGCAACGCTTCATGGGTTTCGTGCTTGCTGCACTCAGTGTGAACACCATCCCACTTCTTCACACCTGTAAAGGGTACAAAGGTACTTGTTGATTACATCTTAATATATTACTCTCCTTTTGCAGGAGGAAGGCTGTAGCATCCAAGCTAGTCCAGAGTATTGGTCCCAGGGCAGCATCAATGGTAAGACTTTACTTTGTACCCAGTTTAAAATACAGCGCACAACTAGATTAAATGACGCTGTTCACAGTTTGGCCAGTGTTGTGGATATCAGCGTGCCTGTGTTTTTTTGTCGCAGCCTTCACATATAACACTGTTGTTGTGACACTCAGTTCTGCTTTTGAGAGACATAAGCTTTAATTTGTTTGCAAAATAACCCCAATGGAAAACTCAGTGTCCCTGCATTAGTGGGTGCTAGATGGAGGTTATTTACTTCACTGTTGAATTCTGCAATGGAAGAATTGACTAACATCCTGTCAAACTTTGCTGACTGGGGTGATTATTTCTTCGTGAGATTGTAATAGAGAAATTGTGTTTCTGATGACGCAGCAAAGTAAAGACATGACACTGTGGTTGTGTCCACTGCTTTGAAAAAGGGCCTTAACACACCTCTTCCCCCTCTATTTCACAGCTTTCCCAGTGCATCAGGACCCTTTGCCATCAAGTAGTCTCAGTTCAGGTTTGTTTACTTGTTTATTGTTATTCATTAAAATGCCTCATGCCATCTGCTTGTAGATGAGCTTTGAAGGTTAAACAACACCCA
Organism: Bujurquina vittata; assembly: GCA_015106715.1. NCBI lineage: Eukaryota > Metazoa > Chordata > Actinopteri > Cichliformes > Cichlidae > Bujurquina > Bujurquina vittata. The sequence continues at coordinate 4,671 of VUQK01004414.1, read as the reverse complement.
TTTTGTTTTATTTTTGTTACATTTGTTTTCATTTATTAACCTAACCAAGTGTTTTTCTCTACAGCCTTGTGCCAAATGATGATCAGTTTTTACTATGGAGGAAAGTTGATGCACTCCACACTGGTAACTCATCCTGAAGGATGCAGAATCTCACCGCAACAGCACCTGGGTCGGGGCCCCCTCTACAGTTCAGACAGCATGCAGAGTGTTTATTTCCCCCCCGCTGAGCTCATTGAGTTCGAACGACAGCGCTATGTCACGCGCAAGCTTCTGGGCCACCTGGAGAGAGGTGTACTGGTCCGTGCAAACCAAGAGGGCATCTACATCAAAAGGCTGTGCCAGAGCCGTGTGTTCTGGAGTGGGTTGGGAGAAGTGGGCTCACAATACAGCTCAGTGCCTGGCAAACTTGACAGGGATGCTGTTGTCAAGATCTTTGACACAGGAAGGTTTCTTCAAGGTGAGGCATAGTCCACTTTTCACATCACAGAAGAAAAATGTTGTTTGTTTTTTATAGTTGCTTAAAGGGAGTAAGAATGGAGAACTGATCATTTGCAAAGATTAACTAAACAGCTGTGCATTTCATTTGTATGTTCCAGCTGTACAGCTGTATCAGGAGGGTCAGATTCCCGCTCCTGATCCGACAGTGACTCTGTGCTTTGGAGAAGAGCTCCATGATCACAACAGTGCCAAAAGCAAACTGATCATTGTGCAGGTAAGACGCGTGAAGTTGTAACATTCAAACCACTGACTAATTAAGCAGTACAAATATCACTTTTTATTCAGCTTCGAAACTTTTTAGACAGAGGCTATTTATGGGTGATACTCTAAAGGAAAATCATAATTTTGTCTTTTCTCCCTATGGCAGATCACTGCAGTGAACTGCCAGCACCTGCTTGAAACAATGAATGTGCGTCGCTCTCAGCCTTACTGCAACAACCCAAACCTAGAGATGTCTGATGAGGTGGTCACTGACCAGATGGCTCGCATCTACCAGGACTTGTGCAGCTACAGTGGTACTCAGAGGCCGGCCTGCTACAGGGACAACATGCCAATCACTGCCTAAGATGTGAGCAGCAAATATCTGACAAGAGCTCTTCAGCTTGTTGTAAACTGAATATACAACATAATAAGGACATTCTGTGCTTTTATAGCATACACTGGCGAGGCAACATAAGACCACATTTCTTCTTTGACAGTAAGACTTTGAAACTGAAGCTCAGTATTAGGAGGTCACCAAAAATGTTTTATACATGTTTATTTTTGTATACACAGGGCATAACTATGCCTAACTGATGATATATTTTTGTAAGATGTTATTATCCAACTCAAAAGAACACGTAGCATATTGGTGCGTGCTCATAGTCTGTTTTACATTCAACTCAAATCAGAACAAATCTTTCACATCTGTACAGACTTCTATTCAAAGTCTTTTTTTTTTGCAGAGTGACAGTTTTTATTTTCATATTTTCTTTTTTGCTGTTTTTGCAATTGAGTTTCTTACTTGTTTGACAACCAGTTAAATAAACAACCAAATTTTATCAACTGTTGAGTTGATAAGTTGCATAAAGTTTTAGATGCAAAGTGCCATTAAATGAAAGATAGGTTTTACTATCAAACTTTTTTTTAATGACAGACCTTTAGTTCAACCTTTTGTAGATTTTTCAAATAAACCTTCTTTTTTACTGAACTACATTTGTGCTTGTTTGATTAGTTTCATGCTTTCATTCTGTTTAACTTTGATTGTTGCATTCATGCAAACATGACCTGTACAAAATCGTATAGTCACAGTAAAACTGGGCTGATGGGCACAGGTTCCAGCCAGTTACTATTTGCTCCCAATAATTTTAAAAGTACCGTGGTTCAGATCAAAGAAATTGCATGAAATTAATGTTATATGAGTTAAAATTATGGCAACAAGTTCCCAAAGCATGCTATAATGAAACCAGGAGTTCTGTTATCTTATACTAGATGTTTGGCAGTTCAGGAATGAATGGTACTATAAGCTAAATCAAAATCTACACACATTTACTGTTTTGAATTCTTTTTCACACTTTATAACTAGTGTAAACATAGGCCTCAGCCACACAGGAGACTGGTCTTCAATCCTGTGGCAAGCCCTGGTTGTTAGGGGAAAATGTGCTTCCCTGACCAGTTGTCGAGCTGGAGGTGGCTGGTTGTTGCCAGTTGTAACTGGCTGTAAGTGGGTGTTTCACCAAAATCCTCATGATTGCTTTGGTTGCTAGCTGTGGTCACCTATAGTTTGTGTTACTGAATCGTTATTAAGAAATTGTATATAGATAACAGTTTTTCTTGTTTAGCTTTTCATTTGGTTTTGTCACCCATAAAACTAGGCTATTCCAGAGAAAGGTGGAGTATAAAAGGAAGCCAGCTGCTTTGTTCATGAAGTCTTGCACTTTGACATTAAATGCCACATGTTGGCACTTGAATTTAATTTCAGCCACATGCCTCTCAAAAATAGTATTTGAGATCAGCCAATACTTTCAGCTATCTGTACAGCATTTTAAAAAAACTGTGTAATTTCTAAAGAAAACTTTATCCTAAGGTCAAAGTAGCCTAACTAAAGGTTAGGAGCCTGGTTACTGATTACCTCTGCTAACCTCTCCTCTATTATGTTTATGCAGTTGGTGTCTTTTGGGTGTTCTTAATAGAATTATCTTAAAAATAATGGGGGCTGCTTAGCTCTTAATTGTACAGACCATAATAATAATAACTCTGTAAATTATTATTATACAGTCTAACCAAACGTGTTAGCATTAGCTAATACTTCTGGCTCCAAAAAACCAAACTGCTGGTAATGCTAAAGTTGAAACTTCAAATGGGAATTCACAAACCAATTGCTGACTTGGCAACTTCCATCTTTTATATACAGGCTATGACTTGAATCTGCACTTAAACTGTAAACTGTATAACTGCACAATCTGATACAAAAAGCTAAAGCAAACTCTCTGTTTGATGAATTACCCACCTAATGCAAATGTCTGAGCCTGTAAGCATATGCAGCCCACTGGTGCATGTCAGAAATTGAAAAATAAATCGTAAAACCTGTGGTTTAAAATGCTTGGCTGCAAAAACTGCAAATGATTGTAAAGGTGAAGTAGCTAAAAACAAATCAGATATAAGAACATGAGGATCTATACATTCTTCTTGTGAAAGGACATTTACCAAAGCTTAGAATTGGGGGGGGGGGGGGGGGGGGGGAGTACACTGAATAAAAAAAAGGACAATA
>VUQK01004401.1:35365-47948 GCA_015106715.1 Bujurquina vittata | reverse complement strand
TTTAATCAAAATAAAATGGAAAAAAAAAAAGCACTCAGAAACATGATTAATATACATATAAAATGAGATTAGAAAAATACATTATAAACTTGTAACAATGGCTGTTAATTACATTATCATACATGTAGTAGGCAGGCCAGAGAGAATACGGTAGGTATAGAGTCAACCTTTCCCCTGATGGTCTTATCCAGCCTTTCACAATGACACAGCAAGTTGTAACATTGCAGAGGGAATTTTCTTAATACTGTCAAATGCTGAATAGCCATCTCTTGCTCCGCTTTAATATTGCATTTCAATTTAAAATAATAACACTGAAAAAGAATATTTCATTGACCTTTCGCTGTAACAGCATGATGAAAGAGCTATGAATAGAAAAAACAAACTGCCAAGGGTTATATTGGATCTAAGAATTCCTCGATTTAATATTATTTCACCTTCCAGCAATAAACTGTCAGTTGTTTCAATAGCTGAAAACTGTTTGGCTGTGAAACAGGCTTTGCTTGTTTCATTATCCCACGTTTCAGCTGTCCAATTTAAATCTCATGATTGTATTGATACTTTGCTGTCAAGCCGACACTCAGGGATGCGGGCCGGATGCTTTCAGTTTGCAGCTGTTGAAACAAAACAGGCGTGACGAGGACGATCCCGCTGTTCCATCCACTCCCTTGAATGTTATGTATTTTTCTCAGCTCATGATCAAAAACATGTTCCGGCAGACTACTGGGTCACTACTGGCAGTTCGGTTTGTTCTAGGAAGTTAGTCACAGTCACGAAAAATCAAGACAATAGCTCGTTTGATCATTAAAATCGAAATAATAATAATAATAATAATAATAAAAAGAGAATAAAATCTGCTCTTATAGCAGAGTAAAGGGCCATCAGGTAAAGGAAAAGAGAAAAAAAATCATTTCAGGAAGACAAAACCATGGCACATATTTTTAGCTGGTCAAAACGACTGCTATTCTTTTTGCATAGAATAACTTCGGTAACACCACGTTATGGTGGCAGCTACCCTGCTCATCCTTTCAGAGCGTGTAACACCAGCCATTCCTCTCTGCGCCATCTCGGTGGGTGCTGGATATTATTGAACACAACTGGAATACTAGAAAACAGAAACCACTGTAGATAAGGCACTTTGATTTGATCCTTTTAAGCTCGCTAGGCGTCCGTCTCACTCTGATGCTTGATCTAACGGTCCAAGGGTTGTGACTGTTTTGGTCTTCCTTTTCCAATCATATTCAAGGTTAACAGCACTCCCCGCCCCCTCCCCCACTTGGTTTTTTCCCATTTTCTCCCATATGGTTTTAAACTTTTTTTTTCTTCATTTTTTTCTGATTTTGTAACTGCAAGTAAAGTATCAAAAGCTAAAATTGCCAAAAATAGATCTCATTTTTTCTTGTCTCCAGCACCCTGTAAAATTATCTATTTTTTGTTCTCTTCTGTATTTGTATATGCAATGACATATCTACATTTTTATATATTTATATATATTTATATATATAAGACGTATGTATAAAGCAATTTGAACAGGCAGGCATGGCTTTCACATCCTATTTTTTTCTTGAGAGAGTTAAACAAAAGATTGTGGGCTCAGAAGCTAGACTATGATCACAGGGAGGTATGACACATTGTGGATGCGCTTTTGGATAGTTTGTCTCGAGTCAAAAATGTTTTTTTTTTCATCAGTAAAAAACAAAATAAAAAAACTCAAAAAAGTTCCTAATATGCAAGGAGGCTCAGATTGTGCCAACTGCACGATCCAACTCATGTAAAGTCTTCAAACTGGGGTTAAAACTTAAAATACATTTTAAAAACAAAGAATTAGTCAAATGGGGAGATGAAAAAAAACTTAAAATGGCAAAATAAAACATCTGCTTGGCAATGTGGCTGACGAAACAACTCACTATAGAATCCAGGTAACATGACAAAAGCATTTATGTACAAAACTTCAAAGTGCCCTCCCCCCTTTACTGTCACTGTGTAGCAGGTTGATTTAGTGTTGATTACCATCTCTTCACCTTAGAATAAAACAGAGCAGTAATGGGTGAGAAATCATCTGACTGGCTGGCTGTCTGTTACAGCTGAAGGCAGGCACTAAAAATTCACACCCTTTTAAACTCCTAAAATCACAAAGAGAGCCCTCTGTGAGACAGATGCATAACTGCAGATATATAATTCACTGGCAAACCCTTTGGCTAAATATGCACACTTAATACTTTTTTTTGTCTTTGTGATCACAGCTCAGCTAACTCATTGAGATTTTTTTTCTCAAAATACATCAGGCACTGTATAGTGGATGTAGTGTGGATGGGGGGCAATGTCCCCCGAAGCCTCAGCACACCCTACTTTCATTGTAGTATTAATTAAAACACACACACAAACACACAAAGGAACCAACAGCCCGAATAGTGACCTTCCCATCTCGCCCTTCATAATTTCTTAGTTTCTGCAGCCTGCATTCAACATTAGTTTGTGTACTGTTTTCCAGAGCTAAACTCCTCGCCTTAGTTTTTGGCTGGTCAATTTTAAGCAAAGCTAATTAGTCAAATATGAAAAAAGGACAAACTCAAGTGAAGAAAATGACTCAAAATGAAAAGCATTAAAAACAGACAGGAGAAAAAAACCCATACAAATCATAAAAAGCTCCTTTAGCAAACATTTCAGCCATGCTCTATAAAAAAAAGACAGAAAGCTGTTTAGAGGGGCACACCCAGAATGTGTCAGCTCAAAATTACATCTTAGAGCTCAACAACTGAACTACATGTGAAAATGACAGAAATTAAACAAGTTAATGTGAGTGTGTGTTCTCTTTCCTTCCGTTTCTTTTTCTCTCCCCGTAGGTGGGTGTTGGAACAGGGTGGGAGCAGGTAGATGCTCCTATATCTATATTTTGAGGGAGATGGGAGTGGGGCGGGGACATCTGAGGGCTATTACTCTGAAACCAAATGGTTTGCGTCAAATAAATACTCAACTTTGATTCATACAAGTGAGGTCACCAGATCAGAGTAATTAAAGGAGGGGGAGGGTGGGCAGGGTGGGGGTCTTTATTGCTATATAATTCAGTGCAGATTTGTGAGTCATACCACAAACACATCCACCCAGTTTATGATTCATGAAGAAAAAGAAAGAGAAAGAATGGGAATCAAACTCAATGAACAAAGGGGTAAAAAAATGAATAACACACAACTTTGTTGGGCTTTTGTTGTGTTTCTGTGAAGATTCTGCGTTGGTTTCTACTTTTTTTTTGTCAGAACGTGTTAGGGTAACTGTATGGGCAGGCGCCTCTCTCTCTCTCACTTGCGTCCGAGAGGCTAGCAAAAGGCAATTACCAGTTAACTGATCAGCAGGCAGGCTTGGGGCGGCTCGTCATTGGGTGAAGAGTTCAGAGGTCAGAAGGTCATGTGTTAGTTGCCGGTGGCGGCTAGGTGGTTAGAAACAAAAACAAAACAAACAGAAAAAAAAAGATAGAAAGGATATTAGTGTCAGCAAGAAGAGACTGGAATGACATCATTTTAACAATAAAATGAATGCAATCTCTTACGTCGCCCCCTGCTCTTAATCCCCTGCCAATATGAGGTGAACCCAGCTAAACTCACTGCAATCATGACGCTGTTGCATCATGATCCCAAGTGCTAAGCCCCACCCCGAGTAAGGTAGCTTGGTGGTTTTTCAATAAAGCGCACATTGCCCCCAAACCAAAAAACAGAAGCAAAGAGAGGTTGAACAGACAAACAAAGTAACAAAAATCTAGTGTTTTAGTGTCTTTCGAGCTGGAATGCAAGCTACAAACAGTGTGATTAGTGGTAAGGAGACTTAATAACTAGAGTTATGTGAAGCATAACTGAGACTAGTGTTATATGTGCAATGAATAGATGAATCGCTGTTTTCCGATTCTTTCTCTTTATTTAGCAGTATATTTTTATATAATATAAATATACACAAAACCATAAATACATTTCATATAAAATGCTCAAATATAAAATGACAGTACCTCATGTACAACTGAAATATTAAAAATGTACTTTAGCTTTATTTCAATATATTTGCAATACACTGGAGAGAATGCAAGCTACCTCAGCTTATGTCTGTGCGTGCCTATCTTCCATAGAAAAATAAAAATAAATTTAAATTTCAAGGTGAAATGGGGCTCGGTAGCAGCATGGCTACTCGCCTTCTGCCTGCTATGTCTTTACGATACAGTATAGAGATGTGTCTCCTTTTTCTCTGCTCCTCATGAGTCGAGGAGATAAATCATGTATGGGAACAAGCGTGCCCCATTTTAGGCTCTAATCTCACATCAGAGGAATGTCATTATACACTTTCAACACTGCCTGCAAAGTACTACCTGTCCTGGCTTCACAGCTGCAAAAAAAACCCCAAACCTTTCAACGTCACTTTTGCCTGAGCTTTGACATATACACAGTCTGCATATACTGTATATGTTAAGTACTAAATGTAAACAAAATGTGCATACCACAATCAACCATTTAGCTGGTGTGTGGTGATATGGGGTAGGACAGGTGGCAGGGGGACAGGAAAACAAAAAAAAAACAAAAAAAACAGACAATGTAGAAATTCCCAACTAAGGCATCGAGGCATAATATAATAATCATTAAAATGCATAAGTCAACATCAAAGTGTAGCTAAGAGACTAAACTGACCTCTGTCAGCGGTCACAATCCTTTGGTAAGGATGGACCCGCGTGTCATGCCGTCTCACTTTAGTAGCCATTGCACCTAGATTGTAACAGGTCCACAAGGTTAGAAACCATTCACTTTGAGGAGGGCAAAAACAGTCATTTGTACAGTAACAACATTCACATTTTTAAGTATTATAATACTCGGATAATACAACAATACACAGAATAACATAATACAGATTATAGTATATACACACACACACACACAAACACATATCTTCTTTTTTTTCTTCTTCTTTTTTTTTTTTACATGTAGAAAAAAAAATGCAGTAGAAAAAAATAATACATCTTTTTGGAGCTCTACTTGGTATTTAAAAAATGCATAACTTAAGTACTAAAATTCCACAGTGCTCAGAGTTATATTGAGGGGGAGTCTTTGAAAAAGAGGGCAGGTAAAGGGTATAGGCTCCAGGGCTGTCTAGAAAAATAATGTGATTCTTCCTGTGGGATCCAAAAGGGGAACTGAGAGAAATTTGTCTCTTCATTTTGAAAGGTGGGGAAATCCAATACAGCTCTGATGGTAATTGAATAGTGCCAGACACCACCTGCCTCTCCCTCTCTCCTTCATTTTCTCTTTCCCTTTTTCAACATTTCTCTCCGGGTCAATCTGCTCACTCGCGGCAGAGGCTGTCATTTTCCTCCTATATTTGCCACAACTGATTTCTTTCTCCTGCAGTGGTTGACACTGCCTCATATGCATGACAAAAACAAACTGTTTGCATGCCACAGTATGTTCAAGTATTACAAATTTTTGATATGTGCATGAATTTAAAGGGGGGGAGGGGGCATTCCTGGAGGATGCAAGGACATGTGAAATAAGTTATAAAAAAAGATTTTGTTCTGGCATTATCAAGAGCGGCTTTTTGGCTGATGACTACACAGCTAACTACACTACTCTGAAGTAGCAGATGGCCTGACATTTCTTTATTCTCAGAGAAGCCATTGGTGGCTAGATACAGTAGCGCAGGAAACTGAGCCAAGTCTGTGAGTATGAGAGGGAGCGTGTTCCACAGGGCCCTGTGTTGCTGAAGGCACCAATCGATAGTGTGAGTAAATAAAATGCACTAAGCTGGTGTAACCCTGCAAGTTAAAGAGAGAAAAGCCAGTCAGCTGCCCCTGTCTGTTCTACACATGACTCCCAGAGGCACCTCAAATACACAGGTCAGCTAAAACCACACTTGTGTCTGCTGCTGCCAAATGAATCTGTGAACATTAGAGAAGTACAGTGTCAAATTAAATCTGGAAAACAACTGACAAAGGTTCCTCCTGTCTTAACAAAGCAAACAGTTTTTCTTTTGTTAACAAGAGCTTCAATATAACACATGGTTAACATATCAGGCCTAAAACCTAGTCCTTTCTTCTTTGGTAGCTGATGAGTTGAGCTTAAAGCACCATTGAGAATAAACAACAGATTAATCCCTCATACTGAACTGTCTTCCTGACAAAAAGTAAGGGGAACGTCAGGTATTAGCACAGACCTCTGGTTCAAGAGGGGTAAAGCTAAGACAATGGAGACAAGGAAAAAAAGGGAGTGAGTGGAGGAATTTAATGAACATCCCCAGTGGGATTGAGAGAGGGACTATCTGCAGGCATCAAGACCTGCCTGCAGAGAACAGCACAGAGAAATGATTTCAAAAGCTGCAGAAATCCGAGGGGATCTGCCGCCAGACTGAATATACCTCTAGGCCGGTGCATGAAAGGGTTAGAGAGCAGACCTGCGTATATGTGAGTGCACTACTGTCAATGTGCCTCGTTTCACACTGAGGCAAGTTCAAGTCCACCTATTATAAATCTTGCAGACAAGAGGCAATATAAACCTGAGAGCAAAACTGTTTGGCAAGAACGTAACTAAAACAGTGAATATCCTTAGTCTATAGAGAACTTCCCAATAGCCTGGCCCTCACAAGGTAATTATTGTCCCCCTTTGCCATTTAACATAGTGTCCATGAGCGACATAGCTGTTCATCCCATCACCAAGAGCTTCATCAGTACATCCACCCTGTGAGTTTGTCTGTTTTGATCCTCAGGTGGACACGACATATTTACCTTTCAACAAGTCCTGACTGTGGCTCATGGAAGCCGCGTCCAGCACCCCAACTCCGGGGTAAAACAAGCTGCCCTCCTGTCCAGGCTGGCTAAAGCTGGCCGCTGTACCTGCTGCACCCATGCTTCCCCAGGCTCTCTTACCTAGAACCCCACTGTGCTCGATGGGGTACTCCAGCAGGGAAGTGGGTGCCAAGGCATAAGGGTACTCGTAGGGGGTGGTGTAGATAAGCCCAGCATCCGGTGTGGGAGGCACCAGGGTGGGGGTGCCATTGGGCAGCATGGCAGCCATCTGAGTGGGCCGGATGAGGTTCATGATGGGGGCCCCAGCTGGCGTTGGGGGCCTCAGTGCCGGGGGAGGCAACACCTGACCTGCGGGGGCCGCTATGAGGCGAGGGCCCTGAGCGGCCGCTGCCGCCGCTGCAAGAGAGAACGCAAGGGTGGCTGCCATAAGCAAGAGAGTGAAGGACAGGAACAGAAAGAAAGAAAGAAAGACAAGAGATAAAGTGTAAAGTGGTTGATCATTATCACAGATGAAAAGTGAAGGGTGAAAATACAAAAGGGGGAAAGGAAGGGTGAAAAAGAAGTGGCAGTGAGAAAGATAGAGAGAGGGGAGCAAAAGGGAAAATTAGTCCATGCAATGATCATGGTGGTAAACCACAAAAGCGACAATCTGTTGCCACAAAAATAAACAATGCCAAACAAATTAAAACAAACAAACAAAAAACCCTCACACCAAAACACAAGAAGCACAAAAATAATGACATAATGCTGTCATCCCAATGCACGTGAAGCGGACCAATCACCAGAGCAGCTACACATTCATCTACTGGAAATGATATGGGTGAAATAAATGACACGCATGCCAACAGAAATGGAGCTGTTGACTTTATATAGAGCAGGAAGCAGTTTTCACAGAAAAGCAAAACAAAACAAGAAGAATTTTGAACTTGATGTGAAGGTCAGTTGGGTGGGGGGTGGGGGCATTCAAACTTAAAGAAGTGCTGATCCTCTGCAAAATCAGTAGTTTATGCTGGATGACAAATGGTCACACAAATATAATTCTCATAGAGGTTAAGCATTAGCATGTGCTATAAGCTGCGCTACACAAGATTCCCCAAAGGCAAGTCTATTAAATTGAGTGCTATTGTAGCTGCAGTTAGGTGGTGGGCTACTTCATCATGGCTACCATTTAGGCAAATGTTAAATGAAAAAAATTCAACAAAGAAATTAATCTCTTAAACTTTCATATTAAAAAATGTGTACAGAATAACCCAGTTTAGTCACATTTTTAATTAAATTTGGATTAATTATTAAGAAAATAATCAAGGTCGAGACAGTACATGCACAAGTTCAGATTAACTTGCTATTAAGTTAAATGTTTGCGCTGTATATCATTTACATTTTTAAATATAATTTGGTGATTACAAAACAAACGTGATCTAGCATCTGACATGCAGAACTGAGCAGATGAAATACAGCAATGTGCTTTCATATTTAAAGTCTGCCAGGAGCAAGTAAAACAGGCTAAATGCATCTGGATTGCAGGGGAAAGGATGGCTGAAAGGATGGTTGAGAAGAAAAGAAATATGGAGGAAAATAGAATAGAAATAATCCTACTTATGGTTGGAAAACAGCTTGAGAGAGAGGGGTCTGCTAATAGTCAGAGATGGTAATGATGGTATGAACACAGTAGATCTGACTACACATTTATTAAATGAAAATAAACAGTATTAGTTAATGAGAAATGTTGGAAAAAATATCATTAAAATATTAAAAGTTTTTATTGTGTATGGAAGAAAACTGATGGACTGTGGAAACTGATGTGGATGCTTTTCTTTGCAGCTCACTTACGTGTTTTGACGTTGTTATCTCTGTATGTCCCATTGAGAATAGCTAGCTCCATCAGCTGCATCTTCTTCAAATTGTCCTCTCCCTCTGCCTGTTAATAAATAACAATAATAATACATTTTAATATTCACAATAACGCACCCCACATTTGCACGAGCCGAGGTCCGTTTACAGGGCTACTAAAACAATCCACATGAAGACAATTTCACCTAACTACATGTCTGGAGGTTGCAGTTAAATCATTTGGACATGACATGTCATCTGCTTTCCAGAATCAGTGGTTGGATTGGGTTTAGGGAAACAGAGATGAGATAAGCTAAAGTGCTGCTGTCATGGCAGAGTGCCTTGTTGTTACTAAAATGCTGACAGAGACATTAAGTGTGGGAATGCATATTCATAATCCATATCAGAATGATAATTACTGTAATTTTCTTTGCTCCCTTGTGCGCAATCAAATGCGCAATAACCGCCCTGGCTAATGTCAGTCCTGTCAATTAATGTTTGGATAAATAAATACAAAAGCAGCAGCCACTGTCATTATCGCCAAATTAGGGGACTGAAATTATTCACGGAAAGCAATTAAGATAGCACCCCCATCCCCAGCACACACACCCAATCACCCACCACTGTCTGCACCTCGCCCCACCCACAAAACTCCATTTCCCCTGAAGCTACCGAATATTCAATAACCATGACAACACAACCCACCCCATCCCCACGATTTTCCAGTACATCATAATATAAGCAGGGTCTTACGTGGCTTATTCACCAAACCTGAGGGTGCAGGTGAAGCCTTGCTGACCTCAGATTAACCTTACGTCAGCTATTGATTTTACATCTTCTGCTGGTTTAAGGTAAAAATGTGATGCTTGTTTCCTCACTAGTTCAACCCACAAACACAAAGACGAAAGGCTAAAGTACATACACTCTGTACCTGCATTTAAATGCCTCATGTGTGCACAGAGTAAGGCAAACCAGCCTGTCAGAGTGGCAGCAATGAAAGCAGAAAGGCAGATACCGAACCTCCTCCGTTTCTCTATTTTGTCTACGTGTGTGTGTGTGTGTGTGTGTCTCCTGGACTAATTCACAGTTCAACAACAGTCTGCAGTTCCATTCACAGGACGATAAGGAAAGAAAAGACATGGAAGGGGAGCGAGAAAGAAACGGAAAAAGAACGAGGGCTCAGAGTTAAGCCCTCCCCTGAGACTCCTCTTCAACACCGCCACCGAGAGAGGAAGAGAAAGAGCGAGGTTAAGCAAGAGAAAAAGTGACAGAGGCTGGTCTCCCTTGACTAAATATAAAGCTGTGGCTTCAGAGAAGTTGCAGCATTCAACAGTGTGCATGTGTGTGCGCGCTCAATGTTTAGTGTACCACAGAGCTGCCAATTAATGAAGCGAGGAAACTTCTTTTTCCTTCGCTACCTCCACTGTGATCGGTCTCTTTTCTTTTAATGGGGAGGTCTTTCAGCATGAAAATGACACCAAATTATTCCAAGCTGCAAAGACAGATCACAGACGAATAATAACTACCGTAGTGATACAATAGACATGTTTACATTTTCCAGGTAATCAGAAATTAGTTGATTGAACAAATAGCTTTATGTTGCCAACAATTAAAATGTAATTATCAATTAATCCTTAATTTAGTTCAAAATGACATGCTAATAAAATACTCTATTCAGAGCTGTATATGGAAAATCAAAACCACAACTTATCCTAACTGGCACATTTGGAAATGAGTTAGAGTAAATGAAAAATTGAAAACAAAGGCGCATAAAGGTGGGTGTTAAATAGTAGCTAAACACTATTGTATTCCCTCACTGTCAGCTTTGGAGGTGAGCAAAGGGCCACTTGACATGCAGCTTCAACACTAACTGAACATGGCCCAGGTCAATCGCTAACATGGGCCAATAAACCCTCTTCAACAAAGAGCCAAAATCATTACTAATTAGATGCTGCAATCTCTATGTAAACAATCATACACATGAATGAACAAGGCCTGAAATTGCTTCCCATCACGCCTAAGACAGTGCCAATAGACATCATTAAAGCCGATGTCTCACTGTTATCGTTGTTTCTTCCATTTCTGGCCAATCTGACCATGATGTTTACAACCTTGCACAGTCCAGAGAGTGGGACAATAAGTCTGCTGTTATTTACTAATGACTTCCATAAGTTTAAAAAAAAACATGTATTCTTTCCTTCCTTGTGTGTGTGTGTGTGTGTGCGCGTGTGTGCGTGTGTGTGTGTGTCCCTGTAAGCTTCCATTATATATGCTCGACGTCCACTTGAGTCAGAGTGACAAACATTTCATGATCAAACAGCCTGCATGAGGGTCCGTGCAGATGTCAGTATGTCTGCATGTTTTTTTTGTGCACAGACTTGGACTTGTCCGCAGAGAATTAAAATTGCAATGCCCCAACTACGCGAGTGCCGCAGGTGGTGGATATCAAGCAGATTTCTAAAAATGTAACAGGAATAAATGCTCTTCGTGTGCACAACGGAGTATAATCAAGGCGTAACAAGTCAAAATGAGAAATGAAAAATAAAGAGAAAATACAAACTAAAGAATATAACTTCAGCAGAGGCAAATAATGAAGGGGACTGTATGTGTAATTCTTTCAAAGCTCGATATGTTTATTGTGATGACAATAAATCAAACACTCGCTTGTGTTCCCTGTGTGGAGAGTTGGATAAAGAATATCCATTCTGCTAAAACCATGCTGGCATCTAAGCTTTACTTAACATATAGGCAGACTACCGCCACAACTAGAATTTAAATCAAGTGACAGGCTTGCCTCTTAAATTATGATGTAGCCCCTCATAAGCACATAGTATTCCAGAAAACTGAGAGTAAAGAACTTGGCATCAGTTTGGTTGCAACAGGCTAACAATTAAAAAAAAAAATCTGACAAATTAATAAGCACATTTCTGGGGTGAAACTACAGTATATGACAATACAATTGAGGGGTTTCTTAGTGGGAGGCTGCATGTGGGTGTTACATGTGTTTTTGTGTGTGTTGAGCAATGATGGATCTGCAGGGCTGTGGGGGTTAAATAGGCGCAGGGGAAGAGGGTGCCAACTCTGCATAGGTGGCACACTGCCTGTTGAGAGGAGAGACAAAATAGAGGGCAGCAAGAGGGGAAGAGCGCAGATGCTGATGCTGCTGCAAGGATGAGGTGTGCATTGCTGTGTGTGAAATGTGTACATCCTCAGTGGAGGGCAGCTTATATAGCTCCAGCATCTAAAAGTTTGCTAGCTAAATCCCCTACAGACAGATGATTTCTGTTTTACATCTGAAACAAGCTCATTTTCTGCATCAAAAAACAAAATCCCTCTTGCAACATTTTCCCCACTTTTCTCTGTAGCAATCTATATAAGTTTAGAAAGTTTTGGTTATATTAGCGCCACAGTCTGAGCAACACAACAACTTAAAATAAAAGACTCAAAATGGCTAAAGATGGGAACATTTACATGGTGAGAAAACAAAAGATGATGATGGGGGCACTTTAGAAATCATGTAGCTTCCCCGCATAGAAGCACAGATTAGATAAATGATGAACAGTGCCTGGGAGAGCAGTTAACACTTAAATGTTGTCTTGCTCAAGGTGTCGTCACAATTAACAGACTCTTCAGTCAGCATGCACAATAAATAATAAAATCTTCACTCAGAAGCTGCACTGTGTGTGTGTATTATTGTGTGTGTGTGCTTCTTTGTGCATGTGTGCCTAATGATCTGGCTGCTGGAATTCCCGGGAGAGGAATAGCTCCTGGATTACAGAATGAGAGGAATGGGGAAGGGAAGTTTTCTCTTATCATCTCTTACATGCACACATGCATGTGCAACAAACGCACGCACGCACACGCACACACACACACACACACACAGTGTGTCTGACTAATAGAGGGTGAAATGCAGGTGTGTGTGGGAAATGGCTGCAATACTGTAGCGCATTGACAGGTTATTTTGTTGGCCCCTGCCTAATTAGT
>VUQK01004401.1:18233-35099 GCA_015106715.1 Bujurquina vittata | reverse complement strand
GGATTACAGAATGAGAGGAATGGGGAAGGGAAGTTTTCTCTTATCATCTCTTACATGCACACATGCATGTGCAACAAACGCACGCACGCACACACACACACACACACACACACACACACACACACACACACACACACACACTCTCTCTCTCTCTCACGCTCCTGTCCATCAGCAAAAAAGCCACTCAATAAAGCTGCTCTATCCACCAGAATCAGATTCAATCAATGAGGCCTATTTGTGAAATCAGCAGAGCGGTAAAAGCTATCAGGGACAAGCAAGACGGAGGGATGAGGGAAGGAGGAGGAGGAGAAGGGAGTGTGATGAGCTAAAGTAGGCGAGCCGTGTCCCACTGCCTACCTGACAACCCAGCGATGAGGTCACTAGATGCATGCAAAATTACTGCCATGCTTCAGTCTTCGGTGTCTCTCCTGATCAAAGCTGGTGTCAGTATTTTATATGAATACAAACTGTAGCTAATGCCAGTTTTTTTTTTTTTTTTACCAATATTGTTTAATGACATACTGCATCTGCATCACACAAATGACTGTCTACACCCTCACTCTAGTCCCGACACCCCAACTACAGGTCCTTTCCCTTTCTTCTCACCCACAGATAAATGCAACAGGCTGGATTAGGTTGGATGAATTTCCTCATGTCTATGACTGCAACTGAGGGGGAGTTTTTGCTCATATCTGGCAAGAGTCACCGTCTATGCAACTCAGCTCAGCTAACAGCTCAGAGATGAAATGATGAGCAGTGAGAGATACAGAAAAAGAAGTGGAACAAAAGAGTAACAGAAGGAGAAAAAGCGCTGCAGAGCAAGTACAAGAGAAAGTGTGAAAGATTGTCTTCCAGTTGGTAGAGAGATGGAGCGATAGGCAAGAAGAAGAAAGAAATAGCTGAAGAATATGAAACAAGAAAAGACAGACAGAGTAGTGAAAGCCAATTTGTCTGCTCCCTAGTGGGCTGACACTAGCTAAGGCCTGCTTTCCTTCCCTGGCCTCTCTGCCAGTCATCACAAACAGGCGTATGCACACATGAGAGTATATGTGTGTACACACGCACGTGCACGCGCGCACACACACACACACACACACACACACACACACACACACACACACACACACACACACACACACACATCTTGGGCCTTAGCAGGGCTAGGGTCAGGCTCTCTCCAAACTACTCCAATTACCTGAGCAGTAAACACAGCCTGCCCTAGCTGCCTCCTGGGGTACAGAGAAGGCAGTATGTGTAGAACTGAGAATGAGAAGGGAGGGAGAAATTCAGCAGAGGGGAGTGGAGTAGGTGGTATTGGGAGCCTCGAAGAGGGAGGAGTAGGTGACTTCATGTATATGGGTGGAACTGGCAGTGGCGGCAGCTGGTTTTTCCCCCCTGTATCCCTCCCTCTCTTCACTCCCTTTTGGTTCCTTCCCAAACTCTAACATCTGGAGGGAAATGATTACTCTTGCTATGCTGCCAAGACGACTTATCAACAATTCCACACTCTCCAGAAGTGGAGGGTGAGAGAAGAGGATGGAATGGGTACTTGTAGCAAGCTTCAAAACATCTCCACACTAAATAAATAAGTGACAAGAAGTTTAATCCATGCAAGATAGCTAAAGCAAACTTGCAATCTGGATTGGGGCAAGACATGGAAATACTTGTATAGCAAAAATCATCCCAGTGTTTTCACAGTAAGATTGTAAAATCAAAGAGTAGCTCAGGAAAAAAATCCAACATGCCATTCATATATACAACTTTATTTTTCAAGTACAACGGATCTCTCTCACTCACACACAGGCATGCATGCAAGCATACACACACAAAAAAACCTCAGTGACAAGACCACGTATCAACCACAGGGAAAAACAAAACAAAAAACAAAAAAACAAAAAACAAAGAGCTTTTTAAATGTGCCTCAGATTTTTTCTATTCTTTCATTAAGAAAAAAAAAACACTTTAAGGAATCTAGTGGAGTAAGTGCTGTTTGTCCTTTTTCAAATTCACTGCTGCACTTTCAAAGACAATTTTCTTGCCTCTGCCTTGCTCCTCAGCCTTTGTGAACATATCTGCCAAGGGAATCAGGCCTCAACTGTATTTTCCTTTTCCCCAAAGACTAACAATGCAATCTCCTGTAACTTTGCTTTCTCACCATCTCATTCCTTTACAACATTCCCGTAAAGCCTCTTTATTTCTGTTGCACTTCTTTGCTCCCATCCTCACACCCAGACAGCTCCGTTAGCGCTGCGCACCATTAGTCATGCTAAACCACCAACACACTAGCTCATTAGCATAGAAGTGAACCTGACTCCAGTCAGATTATTACAAACACATCACGGCTGCTCCGCCCCATCACTGTCAATCAGACAGCTTACTGAGGTACAGTTGAAAGTGGCACATAAAGTCAGGCGCTAACTCTTCTGTTAATACTTCTCTTTCTGCATCATAACAAAGCTCAAGTGCCAAAGCTCAGGCTCAGAAGGGCCAACCCTGTTCTGTCTAGTGAAGAATTGGTGGTAGCTCAGTATATAAGACATATGTTGCAAAGGGTATTAATTTAATTGCATACTTTATTCCTACAGTTTCTCAGGGGTTGTTCATAGCATAGGGTTGTAGGAATATGGGTGGTAGAAACAGCCTGAGCCATGGAACTGGAAATGGTTACTGGATCTATGGGGCTTATTACTGCCTTTTATTGTACTGGAGAATAGTGAAGTGGGCAGCCTGGTGCTTGGTGCTAACCCCATCAATATCTGCTGACAGACCCATACATAGACTCAGTGCCACCAACAGGAGAAAGGATAAGAAAATAAGAGCGGGAACAGAAATCTATTTTTTTTTTTTTAAACCAGTTTATTGCACTCTCTAGGACCCAAAAATTATTTTTTCTCTCCAATGAAAAGCATTACCAATATTACAAAGGAAATAGCTGTGGAGAAATTCTGAGTGATGATGTTTATCCTTAGAAACTGGGCTGGTATTTCATGTAACATAACAGCATTAAGAGCAGATTAAATTTCATATGAATAATCCAGAGAGAAAAATACAAAGATTTAAGAAAATGATTTAGATATAATTAAAGCTCGCTTTCCTGCCCTAGCTTTGACAAACCAATGTTACAAGTGAAGAGCATAAGGGATCATGCAGTCGCACTGTGCTGTACAACTTAAAAGTTGTCTGGTTCTCCTGTCCCCACACTTGTCATAGTTTTCCTTGCCCAACAGTAAAATTCCCTCTGCCTTCTCCCACATTCACAAATTTTCACTCACTACCTTACGCATCCATTTCTATTCCATTTTTCCCTCCACTCTGCTCTCTGTTCCTGCCCATATCTTTATCCCTTATTCCACCACACTGCCAGACGGTGTATTGTTCTGTCGCTGCGATCCTTTAATGCCATCCAATCGAGCAGGGAATATCTTGAAGGGATTTGGCCAGGGATGATTTGGGAGCTTTAAATACTGCTAGGGGATTTGCATCAGATTCAGAGATCCTGACTCAGAGCTGATCACTGGAGCTTTCTCCTGAAACAGGGATCCAAGTACCTCTTGCAAGATCTGGATTCAATCCAGGAACTTTTCGGATGGATGTGCACGTGTGCAGGCCAGGAACTAGTTTTTAAGACAAGTTCCTTGGTTGTCCTTAGGTTACCTGTCTCATTGCAACCTTGTGAAGCTAAAACTGTCAGTACAACACTCAATTTACTCACTGTGCCATACAACTCTTTGCTTCCTTATTGATGATGGTAATAAAGGGAGAAGGTTTACCATGATTTTGATGATTTCAATCACTAAGTAGCATAAAACTATGAGGCATCGTAGCAGTTCCTACAATGCATTGTTAAAAAATGTATTCAGATTTATTTAGTATGTTAGTATTGTGGATGTTGACTGCATTCTCTCCTCATACAAAAACACTGGGATTTCAATGTAGCTTTTAAAAGAAAAACAACAAAAGGACGACACAACCCAACTCCTACCATGGGACTACCAGTCAGCAATCGTCAACAAGTGAACATCAACCCCTAACAAACAAAAGCAGTGTGGAAGAGAAACAGAAAAGTAGGGGACTGCGATAAACAAATCAAAACAACCCAAGTGAGAGTTTAAAATAAAAAAATAAATATCTGAGGCAAAGCCTTTACACTCAAGAGACAATGGAGGAGGCAAAGAAAGCCATCAGTCCAGAGCTGGCTAGTGGGACTGAGAGAATGGAGTTTGAAATGACTTGAGCGATGGCTGGCAAAGCGAGGCATCACAGTCTGTAGGAGCTGAATTTGATGGGCAGCCTTTGGGCTCTCAAAGCGCTGAGCTCTACACAATCCTATTTTCCTGCCTAAACACTGGGACACACTGTCGCTGGAGAGGCTGAGATGAAAGCACTGAGTGTGTGTGTGTGTTTGCATGTGTGCGCCTTCTTCACAGATGCTGAAGCTTGGCCCTGGTATGGGCCCTGAGGAAGTTCAGAAACTACTGTGGGTGGACAGTATAAAATGGTGTGTTTGAGAGACAAAGAGACAAAGTGGCAGAGAGACAATGTGCACAAGTCTTGATCAGCACTGAGCCATTGGAGACAAGAGTTCTAACCACAACTCCCCTGAAATTGACTCACAGGCATATGCACACTTCTGCATTTCCTTGCCTCTCTAAAAGGATTAAAGGGACCTTCAAAGAGTGGCAGAGAGATTGGCCAGGGCCCTGCAGGGTCCCTTCCCTCACCACTGGAGGACCAGGGCAGATTAAAACTGCCCGGGCCTCTCAGCCTGCCTTGTTACTCGCCTTTACTTCCCGCACAGCGTATTAGGACACTTGAAACTCCCCCCAGAGGAGCCAAGCACAACCAGGTGGATTAGGAAGGAGGTTATTTTACAATGATGTGAGGGACCTGAGTGTTTAGAGACCGAAGAGCATGTGTATGTGTGTGAACTGAAATTAAAAGGACAGTACAAGTGGGCCAAGCAATTTCATAAGTGGTGCCTGTGTACACAGAATGCACCCTCACAGGCGATCACGGGTGACTGAAATCTAAATGAATGAGACAGGAGAAGAAACAGGCCTAATTCTCCTTAGACAGAAAAAAATGAACAAGATGGATTAGCAATAGGATGAGGTTTCAAGGAGAAATGAAGTCAAGAGAGTGCATGAGAGAGAAGTTGCTAACTGTGGCTTGATGATGCTGAGTTTGGTTCGACAATAAAGAACAAACCATTACAGACAAGACCTCTTTAAGTATTCAACTAGTTTGTACCAGCAATTAATTACTGTCCAATTACCCACTGTTAAATTTGATGGTCTAAGTATATAGTTATCCCTGTTTTACATCCAATTTACTTGGTTCTCATTTGTAATTTGCATGACAGCACACATGCATGGTACTGAGCTTCTTTCTTCTTTCCACAACTGTTTCCAGTCGTGAGTAGGTGAATGCCAGAGGGATAAAACAAGCAGAAGGTGCGGAAGGAGATGAAACACACCATTCAGAATGAATATTATTGCAATCTGAATCTTCTCCTTGCCTCGGATTTTCACCATTTCCTGTGGCTGGCTCCGTGAGTAGACTAATGATGAGGGAACAGCAGGGAGAGTGGAATACAAAGCCACATAACTGCATTCCTTGTTCATATGTCACTATGTGCATGCAAGCAGCTTACTACAGGTATACATGCAGGCGGATGCATACAAACAAGGATTTTATCAGAGACTGTTTTCACACCTACCCTGGTCTGTTGGGACACTTTGTTATGGAGTGAGAGAAAACTGACAGTCAAACCAGACTAAGACTAAGGTTTGAAAATGTGGGCCCAGCTTAATTACAGGCAGAGTCTAGGTCACTCTACACAAATTTTCCGTTTGTAGTCAAAAAGCAAATAGACTAACTATAGTATTACAGAAAATGTTTCATAAACTATCCATAACATGCCATCAAAATTGACCCCTATAAGTAAAGTTTATGTGGGTGAGGAAGCAAGGAGTAGGGCTAAATTGCTAAATCTAGAGAAAAAGTCACTAGGTTAGCAAAAATGAGGTGGGATAAAGCATGATGATCACTGATGTAAGCAGCAAAGATCCTCCTAAGCTTTCAAAAATAAAAACAGAAAAATGAATACAAATACCTATGACTACAAGCAAAGTTCGACAGAATATTAATGTCCAGTGCTAATGCTAACAGTGGACAATAAAGCTAGGCTGAGCTCTTGTAGACTTTGAGGCTGAAGCCTTCCAGCCCCTCATCATTTCTACCAGCAGTCTTTGCGGTGGTGAGAAGAAAGGAGGAGCACATCAACAAAAAGCTGTTAGTTCAGGCTGCATCTTTTTCAAAACTATTGGGTTTACCAGGTTTATGTAACCATTAACTAGTCCAAGACTACCTAAGGAACCTCATGCGTCCTTAACCCTATCTGTGCTTTGTTAATGTATTTTATTATGTAAGATGATATTATCAATAAGCAATATCAGTGAAATGCCCATCTATATGACATGATGTTATACTATTCTATATTTTCACTCATTTTTATACACAATATTAATAACCTTCTTGTTAAATGGCCTGCAGCTTTATTTCATCACATCTTCTGTAAAGTGCCCCCTGTTTGTTCTGTATTTTCATCT
The DNA here is from genome assembly GCA_015106715.1 of Bujurquina vittata. Lineage (NCBI taxonomy): Eukaryota > Metazoa > Chordata > Actinopteri > Cichliformes > Cichlidae > Bujurquina > Bujurquina vittata. Next base: position 28,488 of record VUQK01004401.1, on the reverse strand, counting down.
ACATATGAGGAAAAGAGAGGCCAATTTTAGTTGGACTAAAACTGGTTGGAGCTGTAGGGTTGGTAAATTAAAGGGGAGAAGGCCAGGGAAAGTGGCCAGCATTAGACAGGTTGCTCCCTACGGGATTACTGTTTCTTTAGGGTCAAAACCACCTGCCTGACACCCGGGAGACCCATAGAGTTGGAGAAGAGGAGGAATGGGCAGATGGAGATGTGGAGGGGAGAGATGGCAGGGGAAGAACCCTGAGGGGCAGAACCAGACTGAGTCCCTCTGGTCAGCATTTCAGCTGACAGGAGGGACCAGGCACACAACATTTGCGAAGTTAAAAAGTGAAATTAAAATGTATGCAAACTTATTTATATGTCAACAAGTCTGGTCTTTTAATATGATTGATAGCTTCCCTTTTTGAACAATTCAGAATACATGGACATATTTTCTTTTCTTCTCCTCCTCTCAGAAAGGCACAGAGGTAAGGCCTCAGTTAAAAAAAAAACAAAACTCTGAGATTCCAGATGTGTGGTAATTTATTTCATACCCAGTCTTCCCTGGTGTACTGGAATGCCAGTTACCAACATTTAAGCCAGAGGACGTGTGCTTTTCATTGTTTGGTGTGTAGTGTATTGCTGAAGATTGGGCTAAGCTTGCCATTTATACAACTAAACCGAAAAGTTAAAAGCAAAGTCTTTGAGGAGGGAATGTATAAATGTCAGTGTCCGCACTTGATTAAAGACAGTTTCACCTGACATGGCCGATCACGGTCGCTAACCCATTAAATGACATGCACTAGTAATCATTATTGGCATAAGTGTCAGAAAATCCACATCTGTTTCCTGTGGTAACAGTTCAAGTGGTCCATTTCAATTACCCACTTATCACATCTAGACCATTAATCAGAGCTGCTTTATACATCACTATTTTAGTGTTTGCTCTTCACTGCTCTCCTGGTTACAAGGTTTCAATATGAGCCTGTGCGGTACTTGTCTGAAATGTATTAGCAAGGGCACAGAAAAGGTTGGACAAATGAGTGAAGAGTGTGAGTGCTGAAGATGGATGATGATGAAAGTAGAGGACAAGAGGATGTTTGGAAGTCAGAGGTCACAGTGCCTCTAGGCCACGTTCTCTACTGCTTGACTACATGAACAAGAACACACACACACACACACACACACACACACACACACACACACACTCCCCCAAGAAAACAGCATAATTGCACTGAAGCAGGAGCACAGTGATGCAGCCTTGCAGTCTCTAACAGAGGTCACCATGTCAAGGAAGCCAATTAAAAAGATGATTAACATTCATGTGGGAGAAGCATCATTGACGTGCAGGTGGGACAGGCTCACCATTCCCTCACCCACCCACACACACACACACACACAGATATATAATGGGAACATTGAACAGTGCAGTCCAGCCAGTTGTAGCTGTAGTGTCCTGGGAGGTGGAGATCCAGAGGTTAATATGATCCTAGCTAGCTCTTTCATTAGACTGATGAAGGTAATAATAGCCTACAGGGAAGGAAGGGCTGCCTGACTAAAACCATATCCCCACAACCTCCCAGCAAGATCTGTAAGCCTACTTGATGGTCAGATAATATATACATTTGTCATTCATCACATTTAAATGCAGACGAACAGAACATGGATCAAAAGCAGATATGGCGTGTGTGTGTGTGTGTGTGTGTGTCCCATTTATTATATAGCCACACTGCAGGCCTTACAGCTAGCTTAAAGGTGGCAAAGAGAAAAGTGCATAGTATGACCATGAAGTTGTAGTTTCACTTACTACATACCACCTGTTGCAGAGTGTTTTCTTTAGAAGTACAGTAGTCATGTTTATTAGGTACAGTTAAAGTGCATGCATCAGCCAAGCACATCAGTCAGGTTAAATAAAAACTGAGTTTCTCTTCATGAGTATAGCTGATATCATGCATGACTGAGGATGTGAAGCGGGGGAGTAGATTAAGAGTAAATAAGAGGAGAATGGTCGTGATAGGTAGCCCCAACAAAGGATAAACATCATTAATTGGGGAGGCACACATGGATGGACACAGCCAGATGGTGTTTTATGCTCATTTGTCATACACTGCTGACAGAGAGAGAGGAATAAGTGAGAACTAGAAAGAGAGGGGGGGAAAAATGTGGTGTTTATTGATTGCAAATAATCTGCACACTGCTGCCTAGAACACACTATTACAGTTCAAATCTAGCTCCGCTTGTTCTGCACCATCTTCTCTGTGCCTTTCCAGACTGAGTGGTTCTGATGGTGCTGCCACTGTACACTCTGCCAAGCCGGATGCATACTGGTGAGTACAGACCCAACACCCCACAGATAGCCAAGCTTGGCATCCATTAAGGTCCATCTGTCTGCCTTTCACAAAAACACCATCTACTGTATGTTCTTTCTCAAAGGTGGGCCACAGGAGAGAGGAGAAAAGAAAGAAGAGTGACAGGAGACTCAGGAGAGTAAGAGACAGGAACAAGAAAAAAGGGGTTGTGTGGGTTTGGGGGAAAAAAGAAGCCCAGTGTTGGCATAAAGGGACTCCAAATGACAGCCAACTGGGCTCAAACTTTGCTACTCACTGTTTAGGCTTTTACAAAATTGAAAAAGAAAAGAAGAGTGAAAACAATCTCTTGTTTTGCATTCTGTGTACTAGAACCTATAAAGTGGAAAATAATGGTAGAATGGAGTGGAAACTAAGAGAGATGTAGCACAAGAGGGAGCAGTAAGTCTCAGACAGGACTGGGTTTCCACCTTCCCACAAATGCAGAGTACTGCTCAAGGCCATGGGCTGCTCAGGCAGCTACCATGCTCACTTTGTTCTCTGCGATGACAGTTTCATTCAGAGGCATGCACTTGGCTCCCCAGGGCTAGAGTGCCCCTGCACCAACTAGCTCTTTCTTTCGCTGCTTGCTGTTCTCCTTTCAAACCCAGCCTTCACTGCCTTTTGGATGCCTGATATGTGTGTAAGAACGTTAAAAGAATCAAAGCTAGCCAGCTACCTCTATTAATATAGTGTGGATACCTTACAGTAAGTGCTTTGCTGTCACTGCACTGAATCAGATGTAGAGTTGGCTGGTAAGGTAATAAAAATGCCTGAAACCAAATTAAAACAAAAGAATCAACTCTTTTTTTAGCAGCATAAATTCTGTTAAAAGCTCAGTTATCACTACAGAGCCTAAAAATTTGCTCTGTTAGAAAGAACAAAGTGCTAATTGTTGGTTTAGGATTGGCGAGACACATTCTCAGACAGAAACACAGCACTCAACAAATCCTGAATAGAAATCTATTAGAGAATTTTGTAACAGCAAAGATAGTGGCTGTCTCGCCCTGTCTCCAAAGAGCCAATCAAGAGTCAAACCAAGAAACATGAGCCAATAATGTGTAGAATGGAGGTTCCTGAAAGTTTTAACTGTGCAGTACAGGGCATCATTACTCTAATAAGTGCACTTGGACTTATTGTATCCATAACATGGGATCATGTTGGCATTCTTGACAAAGTATATAAGCATATAAACATATAATATAGAAGACTGAGTAGAATATACAATAATTGTATTTATGTCTCTTAAGAGAAGAACTGGAACAGCTTGTGCAATTCTTGTATCAAAAATCTGTGCAATCTTTGCAGAGGTTAAAAAAAGAAAAGAAAAGAAAAAAGGAACTTTTGCTGCTCCCTTTCCTTCCTCCTGCACACCCTCATACACAGAATGTTACACAATGCATCTCTTGGCTAACACAGTTATTGGCCGATTTAAAATAAAATAGTTTGGAGACGTCTGTCCCACGGTTTGTGGTGAAACCGTCAGGCCACATCTCAATCAGTAATATCACAGCAGGCACTTTCTCCTAATTATCAAAAAGTAAAGTACCTGCACTGACCTGATTAAAAAGGGGTGTGGCTAAAAGTGCATCATGCTTAAATATTTTATGCAGAGGCCATATTAACTTTAATAAGGATTATAAAGAAACTGCTTTAAAACTACAGCCAATTCAAGTCATGCATTTTATTTGGCACCCCCTGTGTGTGCAGCTGCCAAGCCAAGACTTGATTATACACCAGAAAAAAAATGTTTGCCATCAATGCTTTGTTTGAGGTGGTGAGCACAAGCAAGCAGAAGATCATTAATAACATGTGGAAATAATTCAGAAGGATTTGGATTTAAGCGTGTGTCTGTTTACACAAGTCAGCTGCAAGCCTATTTTTCTTTGTGATGACAACAGCATTCCACATAATCTTGGCATACACAAAAGTCTGATTTTTTGCCTCTCTCTTAATTGGCCAGAATCTTCTGTCAATCATGCCTTCCTACAGGCCAATAATTTTGCTCTCCTGCTCTTCTAGGGATACTGAGGGGAAGTGCAATGAGCCATTCAGGGTTTATGCATACAGCACTGCAAGCTGAGGTTACCTAAAGTGCAGTGGAGTTCTGCTGCTTGCTCTGTTTGAGGCCTTAATGAAGGACTCAAGAGATGAGAGCAGCATTTTAGTCAGTGTGTATGTGCATGCATGCATGTGGAAGCATTTTTCTGCGCGTGTGTATGTGTGTGCCCACTAGTGTAGGATCAGTGAAATAAATCCACACTTGAAAGCGTAGCTCAATCAAGCTCTTCCACCCATCTCTCCCCTCCTTCCTTCTGCCTCTCTCAACTTGCCGATGTTCCCCTGCTCCTAGTTCATTTAGAGTTGAAGAGTTCAGAGGACTAAGGAGCAAAAGAGCAATACAAGGGGCAGAATTGAACAACTATACATTTAACAGCAATGCTTTTCAACTCTACATCATCTGTGTCAGGAGCAGCCACTGGCTAACTGACAGATATTTACAACATAAAAACCCTCATATGTACCAAATGAGTTTACAAGTAGCACTTTGTTAGCCGTAGAAAAAAAGAAAAATAAGCTCATATTGTTACTGCTAAGTACAGCTATTTAGCTTAGGGACTTTGAACAAATCTTCAAAATAAAGTTCCACTTTGAATAATTAAAATTAAATTACTGTTAAACAAGCGTCTACAAACAATTTTCTTAGGACTAGAATAAATACTATAAGCCTGACTGAGTTTTGCAAAGCGGGTGGGAGGAGAGGATTTTCAGTGCCAGACATCCTGGTGTTTAATCCCAATTCTGTTAATTGTGAGATTATTTAAGAGCAAAATTTCCATTATTATAATAAAGCCTTTAACTTCAATTTAGGACCAGATTTGCAGAACCTTTGGTTATCCTTCCTCTTTGTTTCTTTTCTGCAGCTGGGACCTCTTCACATGTAAAACCTTTTTCTCTGAAAAGGAATAATTTTTTATTATTTTTTTTAAAAAGCATGACCTCATTTTGTGTCCTGTGCGATGTAATAAAGGCAATTTTACGCTGCCAAAACGTAGAGGAGATGCCCTTCATTAGAACGGCGTGCCCATACTTTAATCCAATTTAATTTGGGATGATAAAGGGCATTACTGCCACCCAGTCCCACACCCACTCATGCCATGTAGGCCTTCAGATGCAGGGAACAACATTCACCAACCCAGTATTGAAGAATATCGGACAATTATTCTGAACCCAGAGGGCAGTGAGAGGCCACTGTGGTGAGCAAAATCTATGACAGAAAGTCAAACTTGGTTTATTTCACACATCAATATAAAACAGGAATATTAACTGAAAATATGCCTTAGTGTAACAAGCTTTAGTTTTTTTTAAATAGATATGAATGTGAGGAAAACGTGTTCCCGTTATTGTATAATATTACAAAGCACAACAGGATACACTGATCCTTAGATCATAATATTTGTATGCAAATTTGATAAGTTCAGAAAAACACTGTCTATCTAATGTCTAACTAATGGAAGGAACTTTTCATTATGTTTAAATGAACAAAGATGCTTTGCCTGAAGTAAATAGCCTTTGGCAAACTGCATCTGGTCATTAATTAGGTTCATAAAACTCTTATTCAAATTAAGAGCAAAACTTTGAGGAAAGAGATTTCATTAATGTCTCTAGAGAACAAGAAGCTTTCTTGAGTTTGAGGAATAAAAGAGCACCTCTGTACCCCACTCAGTGGTTCAGGTACTGACCATGTTTAATGTACTTGTTAGCGTGCAAAATATACAGAGATTTCTAGAAAAGTGATGGAGTTATCTTTGTGGCACTCCATTTGGATGAGTTTTAGCATCTGGCAGCTGCCATTATCTTAAAGGGTGTTGCTGTGTCATGTTGACACGTGTGCTTAGTGACTCATTGTTGCCTCCAGATATGGCCTTCATCCTCAACTGTGCATGTGTGTGTACATGCTAAAGTCTTTCAACATCCTCTGTACATAGTAACAACAAGGAATCGTGATGAAGAGGAAGAAACAGTGCAAAGCATGGCTTCATTTGAGAGGAAAAAAGATGACAGTGCTAGTTTTAATGGCTTTTAAAATGATCATTTCAAGTAAGGGTGGAAACACCAGCAATATGCTGAAACATCTGTCTATGCAACATGGGCTTAAAGCAGGAATCCATTAGACACAACTGTTTTTCAGGCAGGCAGCATACGTGTTATAAGGGTGAATAGTGCGGGTGAACACAGCCAAGCTTAGCAATGGTTTTCTTTGACTAAAAAAAAGAAAAAAAAGAAAAAAAAACAAATGCTGTGCAAATATTCTTATTGTGTCCATTTTAAGTTGGCTGACTGTTGCTACAGTAATGTCTTATGGTGCAGTCACTGAGATGACAGTTGCGTCAATAAGAAAAGGAATTGAGAATTCAACCAATAATCAAGCTCAATTAAGTATGGGATTAGTGAAGTCATCAATTCCCATCCTTAAGAGGAGATCTAAGCATTCAGCATTCAGAAACAGTCAGTGCCTAAACAAATGATAAATAGGCTGAACAAAGACAAGATGAGACAAGATGGCACCTTCCAAACTATCAAACTGGGCTAAAGCCGTCTTCAGACAGGCTAGAAACATCATAGCAGACAGGAAATGCATGACGCTGCCTCATGTGGCAGACGTTCAGATGACCTAACTGAAAAGGCCCGAGAATGATGCACTGATAACTACTTGTTTTAAACCACATTTGTTTTAACAATTACTTGCCTGCTGTGGTAGACCCCAATAAAATAACCCATAACACTGAGCTTACACATGCAAACATCTGACTTAAAATAGTGACTTATAGACTATATGCTTTTTTCTATCACAACACCAATATTCAGAATGCCTTTAACATATCACGCATGGCTATGTGAAGTTTCAAACATGCTGGTCTTGTAGGTAAAGAGGTGATTTTGACTTGACCATTGGAATTTAGGTTTCCATTTTAGAAGTTTCAAGTTCAGTTTGTTCAACTACGGTAGTTCAAACTGATTCATGTAGCGCTTACCGGTGCACATTTGAATAGCGAAAACGGTTCTCATCAAACTGTGACCCAAAGTCTGCTTTTATTTTGTGCGTGTACAAACCCATCCATTGTGTAACCAGAAAGCAACATAGATCACATGCGAGACAAAGAGGCAAAATCACCATTTAGAAATGGGTTCTGAATTGCGGTCACTATCTGCAGCATGCCCGCACATCGATGTGAATAAAGACTGGCTTCATTTAGAACAATCACAAATCAGTGCCAATAATATACTCACTGCAGACATTTTGAGCATCCCTATTTTGATGTGTTCAGATCACAGTTTTTTTTCCTCAGGTATCTTTTTCCCATTGAACTCTGGACTACATACAGTGTTTGGGTAATTAAGACCTCATAACTGACACTGAAAACAAGAACATGCTTGTAATTGTAATACAGGTACAACTAGGACAAACGTCGTCCTTGTTCTATATGTTCCTCCCCGGGCGAAAGAATCTAAATGTGAAGCACCCGTGTAAGAATAATTTTGCATTAACAGGATAAACTGCATGAAGGAGAGCGGCTTAACAAGGTTACAATGCAAGTAACACTGAATGCCTTGTTTAACCTTGTAAGCCTGACATTGGTTGGCCCCATTTCCACATACCACCAAGTCCTGTGCATTGCCACCTGGTGGTAAACCTGTTCCTTCAGCTGTCCTGCCCACCTGGTCACCACAGCTAAAAGTAAAAATATGCATTGTATGCCAAAAGCACTACCAACAGCTATCGCCAGTGGCACCATGTAAGAGGAAGTCTTGGCAGAGGGGAAGCGGAGATGAAATGTGGCAGTCACAGGAGGTGTGTACAGCTAGCTATGTTTTTCCACTCCACTGGAGGTACAGCCAACCTGTTCTCCTTGTCTATATATGGAAGTAAACAGGATGCTAACAGTGGGATAGAGGTAGTGTGCCATATGTAGGTCGATTATCTTGTTGTTTTGACCAAAAGCTTCTCATAGGAGTATAAATTCAGAGCTAATGTAAGTCCCTCATCTTCTGGGAAACTCAAATGGAGAACATTAAATCTCTCATTAAACCACAAGCTGCTACCAGTGGATCCATCTATGCATCCATCCTATGGGCGAAAGGCAGAGTACACAATGTGAACATATAAACTTGTGTACAGTATGTACTTACTGCAGGTACAAGGAGCTTCTTGACCTCCTCCACCGCTCTCCTCATCTTGATCTCTGCTCTTGCCTGTGTGTCTTCCACTGTGATGAGGACATGAAGGTCTTCATTTAGGTGTTCCCAGTTTGGCTTCCCTCTGTTCTGCTCCTCCTGGACAGAGAAATAGGAAGACCGAGAGAGATGGTGAGTGAATGTGACAGTGTGGGTGTGTTAGAGTACCGGTGCAGTAACACGGCATATCAGAGAAAGTGGAGGCGAGAGGCAGGCATACACAGAGGACGACGGGGCCCTGTGAAAAGAGAAAGGATGACAGGGCCGGCCCTTTAGTCAGCTATTTAGCTTTAACTTTGAAAGGACACCCTTCTTTAATAGATCCCTCGCTTCGCAGAGACAAAGATGACAGCTAGCCCTGCAGCAATTAATATCAGTGAAAAATGGATGGATCAGAGAGAGATGGATGGGGATTTTTTTTTTTAAACCACAGCAACTTTACTAGTAGGAATAAAATTATAACACATGGCTACGGTTCATCAAAGTATGTGAAAGTACATGAGCGTACATCTGTCTCTGACAATTCTGGACATACACTGTAAAAGGTAAAGAAAGCTCTATGAAGGAGTCGTTTTCCTTCCTATAAAAGGCAGCAGTGCAGCACTTTCAGGGTCCCAAACTGTAGCAATAGCAGCAACTAAAAGGCAAAATGGGTTGTATTCAAAACCAGCCATCACTGCTAGATAGCCTTTCAACAGAGTTAAATAGGAAGCAGGCTCAAAATTTAAATTGGGCAGACTGAAGTTTGGAAAAGCTTTATGTTTTCAGTTGCCTCCATGAAAAGCCCAGTCATACCCAACTCTTGTTAAAAGGTAAAATGGGATACATACAGACAAAAAAGCCTTACATTTGCAGTTTGTTTTCTCTCTTCTTTTTTTTGTAAAACGGATCCTCAATTTAGCATAGCTACTTTCCTCTCTCTTCTTGTTGCCTGGCTGACAGTAAATCTAGCGAGCAGACAGAGAGCTCTAAAAAGCTTTTGAGGTTGTATCGCATGTCAGCGTACAACCATGAAAGCCAGTGGTTTGAAAGCTGACTACTTCCCCTTGAGGTGAGGAGTTGAGGTCTAGGTTGTCTGAAAAAATGCAACCTCAGATTCTGATGTGTGACACCACATTATAGCATATTAAAAAAAGGGATTTTAATGCTCAAATTTCAGTTTATGAAGAAAAAACGTGTAACGTGAAAATGAGTTTAACTGCATTGTAAAAATCAGAAATGTTTTCCAAAGGAGGCCAGTGTCTCAAGCAGTCAACTGCATACCCTCCTGCTGTTGTTCATAAATACTGTATCGTTTACGCCCGCCCATACAAACTACCTCAACACCAGATCATGGCTCATTTGTAAGTAGTGAGCGAGTTGCTGCAAGGGTGTCTAATTACAAACATTGCATTGCAGTGCTCTGCATGGGGTCCACCTGACATGATTTCAATGCACTCGGCGAGCACCACAAAGATGGAGCATGCACGCACGCACGCACGCACACACACAAGGCTAAGAGCTTGAGCTGAGTGCCACCCACCTGCTTTCTACTCCACAGAGAGCTGTTGCCATGGCACTGCTCTTTACAATACACACACACACACACACACACACACACACACACACATACGTGTTTCTATCGCATTGTGAGAACCATGACTCTGTACGTTTATTGTGTGGACCACCCTTTCCACTGTAGCTGGAACGTTG